>CAUYQU010079944.1:0-45372 GCA_963574635.1 Cheracebus regulus
CCAGGACTCACTCACGTGAGTGAGTCCACATAGTACCCTACTGCTTATACAGTCTTTGTGCCAGGCATGGAATTAGGGCAACATCACAAAATCAGTGAGAAAACTAAGTAAAATTTTCTAAGTAACAGGAGCCAGATGCAATGGTACACACCTGTGGTCACATCTACTCAGGAGGCTGAGATGGGAGAATCCTGCCTCAGCCTCCTGAGTAGCTGAGATTACAGGTGCCTGCCACCACGCCTGGCTAATCACTTGAACCTGGGAAGCGGAGGTTGCAGTGAGTGGAAATCGCACCACTACACTCCAGCCAGGATGATAGAGTGAGACACCATCTTGAAATAAATAAATAAAATAAAATTTATTTGTTCAGAGATGAGAGCTCACTGTGTTGCCCATGCTGGTCTCGAACTCCTGGCCTCAAGTGATCTTCCTGCCTCAGCCTCCCAAAGTGCTGGGATGACAGGTGTAAGCCACCGTGCCCAGCCTAGTGCATATTTTTTGACACACTATTTACACTGTATACTCTGTCGCAGAGCTGCAGGGCACAAATTCTGTTTCTCCTGGACCTCAGTCGCCCAGTCAGCCTTTCATCAGTTGGAGTTGGGCAGTCACTCTAATTCCTATTTGTTTCACCCTATCTTGGAGTACTGTTTTGACACATTTCAGAGCTTGTTCGTGTTAAGGGACCAGTAGTCTATCTTTTGCCCTCCAGTCCTGAGAACTGACCTGATCCCACACGAATGTGACATTTGGAATTGAAAATTGTTAGTCCTTGAGAGAACTGTTTAAAGAGGGGTCGGATCTGAGTAAGAGGCACAGTTTCTCTCTGATCATCACAAAGGAAGTTAGGTTTACATCTTTTGACCCAGCAGGTCAACTCTTAGCAATTTATCAAGTTACACCTCTTTGACAGTAACATCTGCATAAATTTATAAAGAGATTTGTTAATGGATGTTCTCATCCAGAAAAAAGTAGTGTTTCTAACTTAACGTAAATTTATATAAATTCTAATTATGATCAAACTTTCCTGCCATATTTCCTGCTGAAATAATTGGTAACCAACAGTCAGGGTTAAACATGATTGTAACAAAGACAACATTTTCTCCATTGGTCAAATGTGAGTTAGGTTAATTGCAGGCTTTTTATGGGAAGTAAACATAAAGACCCTTTGTCCTGTGCAGGTTGGGCCTCTCTGCTGCAATCCCCCACTGCCTTTTTCTAATGGTGGGAACCCCGTGAATGT
The DNA here is from genome assembly GCA_963574635.1 of Cheracebus regulus. NCBI lineage: Eukaryota > Metazoa > Chordata > Mammalia > Primates > Pitheciidae > Cheracebus > Cheracebus regulus. The sequence continues at coordinate 1,244 of CAUYQU010079944.1, forward strand.
CACCTTTTTATTCCGCAATGTCCAACACAAGGTACTGCATGAGAGATGAATACATGAATGTGCAGATAAATGGTACTTTTCTAGTTGCGTATGGTCATGATTTGTGGTGCTATTTAAGTCTTAATGTTTAGTTGGTTGCCAAGAGGGAATCAATTAATATACACCAGAGTTTTAGAATTATATTAAGGTCATTTGGTTAAAAAATGATGTATGAGAACTTTTGTCCCAGCACTTTGGGAAGCCGAGGCAGGCAGAATCACTTGAAGTTAGGAGTTTGAGACTAGCTTGGCCAATGTGGTAAAATCCCATCTCTACTAAAAATATAAAAAATTAGCCAGGTGAGGTGGCGGGCACCTGTAATCCCAGCTACTTGGGAAGCTGAGGTAGGACAATCACTTGAATCTGGGAGGTGAAGGTTTTAGTGAGCTAGGATTGTGCCACTGCACTCCAACCTGGGTGACCGAGTGAGACTCTATCTCAAAAAGAAAAAAAAAAAAAAAGAACTTTTGGTCATAGTGCAAAAACAAATCTGTATATCTCTGATTGTGTAATTGGTACCTACCTGGACAGAAAGAGCTTCTGAATCATACTGGTTTGTTTGGATCATCTTGGATTGTTGCTGAGTGACCTGAGGAAGTATCTGCTGTCCACTGCTAGGGAGTGCTTGGCAAGAACCAGTCCTCTCTATGGCAGGGAGGAAGAATAGCTGATGTGAGATAGTGGGATACTAATAAGCTAAACCAGGGGGAGAGAAAGAGTTTTTTTCAACGACAGTCCCAGCAAGGCTGTCATCATGGGATGTATGTGAGACTGTTAAGCTCCTGAGTCATAGAATTTTACAGCTGGGAGGTTATATAAATATTCATATATATGTCATTTTCCACTTCTGTGGCCCTGACAAGATGCCTCAGGGCCTGCAGCTTGGGGATCTAGGCTGCAGGAGTTGAAGACTTCCTTCAGGGCACAGCCAACAGGTTGAATTTCAGCCTTTTAATCATTCTGTTTGAGATTCAAATTTTGGGGAGAGAGCCTGGGGCATGGGATACTTGCCCATCACTTGGTCAGGAGAGAATGAGCATCCTGAGTGATGGTGGTACCTAGATCTGGTGCCATGGTGGAAGGAGTGCTCCTCAAGGCAAGACTTGTGGTGGGGGGGTAGGTGCCGGCAGGCTGAACCTGCAGATGTCCCCTCCTGTGGCCCACGCATGTGGGTCACATGCCCACTTAGGCTTAGCATATGCACACAGGCACGTGCGTAATTGTAAATGTGCATGTATCCAGAGGATGACAGTTGTACAAAGACAAGGAAAGACAAATGCGTATTCACAGACGTTGGCACAGCAAAATACAAAACACAGATGCATGAGTCCAAGTGTATGGGCTAAGATCAGTATATGCAGAGATGCATGTACAAGGAACTACACGCATAAATACAGACACACTGACTCATGGGTGTGCACCCATTGTGAAATGCATGGTTGTTTGGAGGGGAAGGAAGGCTGAATAGAAGAAATGGACACAGGAGAGAGAATAAGGGACAGTGAAGACAAGGAGGTGGCAGCAAGTGACCCTGGGATACCAGTTGCATCCATAGGTTCATGTTTTTAGGAAAGTTGGCTGGGTGCGGTGGCTTACGCCTATAATCTCATCACTTTGGGAGGCTGAGGTGAGTGGATCACCTCAGGTCAGGAGTTTGAGTCAAGCCTGGTCGACATGGCGAAACCCCGTCTCTACTAAAAATACAAAAATTAGCCGAGTGTCGTGGCACACACCTGTAGTCCCAGCTACTTGGGAGGCTGAGGCAGGAGAATTGGTTGAACCCGGCAGGCGGAGGTCGCAGTGATCTGAGATGGCGCCATTGCACTCCAGCCTGGGTGACAGAGTGAGACTTCATCTCAAACAAAAAAAAGAAAGTACTTGGCCAAGATTTAGGATTTTACTTTGGGTTTCTGCTTGTGCCCTTGTTGCTGGGCTCTCGGCTCAGTTCCTTGCCAGTGTGTTCACTAAGTTCACTTGATTAGGACTGTGTGGTGCCTCACGTGGTGTTGTCTCTGGTTTGTTCAGTCCTTGTTTTTCTTGATCTGCCTGTGTTACTGGAATGCTTCTATGAGTGAAAAATAGGTGAATGGTTGTATGAACGATTCAGTGGACTAGAATTAATAGGGACTTGATGTATTAGTCCGTTTTCACACTGCTGATAAAGACATACCTGAGACTGGGTAATTTATGAAGAAAAAGAGGTTTAATGGCCTCATAGTTCCATGTGGCTGGGGAGGCCTCACAATCATGGCGGAAGGTGAATGGCGTGTCTTACATGGTGGCAGACAAGAGAGAATGAGAGCCAAGCGAAACGGTTTCCCCTTATGAAACCCTCAGATCTCATGAGACTTATTCACTCCCATGGGAACAGTATGGAGGAAACTGCCTGCATAATTCAATTATCTCCCACCAGGTCCCTCCCACAACACGTGGGAATTATGGGAGCTGCGATTCAAGATAAGATTTGGGTGGCACACAGCAGAATCATACCACTTGCTGAATTCAGTACTGTGGCTTCTCCCTGGACTTGTGAGTTGTTTCATAAAGCTGGGCTTCTTATCTTTCTCTGCCCCTTAGCTGCTTTCTCCTCTTGAATCCTAACCCAGAATGCCTTTTCACAACTTCTCTCCTTTCTTGAACATCATAACCACTCTCTTGGCTTCAGGAGTCACCTCCATGTAGTTGAAGCTGGAACTACATATTCATCCCAGATCTGTTCCATGAACTAAATCCCTGTGGGTGATTAGCTGTCATTTATTTATTTATTTATTTTAAAGATGGGATTAGCTGTCATTTTAAACCCAGTGCTGACTTTGGAAGGCTGAGGTGGGTGGATCACTTGAGGCCAGGAGTTCAAGACCAGCCTGGCCAACATAGTGAAAACCTGTCTGTATTAAAAATACAAAAATTAGCTCAGCATGGTGATGCACACCTGTAGTCCCACCTACTTGGGAGGCTGAGGCAGGAGAATTGCTTAAACCCGGGAGGCGGAGGTTGCAATGAGCCAAGATCACACCACTGCACTCCAGCCTGGGCGACAGAGCAAGACTCCCTCTCAAAAAAAAAAAAAAAAAAAAAAAAAACACCAAAAAACAAAAAACTCTCAGAGCTGTCAGTGCCTGAGTTCCCTGCATGTTGATTCTCTCTCTGGGATAAAAAAAAGTTTGTCTCTGATTACAGATGTCCTCATTTGTAGGTACTTTGGAAAGTACAGAAATATATTTAGTAGAAAATAATCATCTTTATTTCTGCCGCCTAACAGTAACTATTACATAAACAGTTTGATATGCATCTTCCTAGTGTTTTAAAATATGTATACGAGACTTTACTCTTTTCATAAAATGGGATCATGCTATCTATACAGTTTGTATCTCACAGTTTTCACTGTATTGTAAACATTTTCATGCCATTATAACCTTTCCCTCTGCTGTGCTGTCACCACCGACATCCATCTCCACAACACTTTTCATCCTGCAGAACAGAACCTCTGTACCCATCAAGCAACTCCTCATTTCCCCTCCCCGCATCCCCTGGCAACCACCCTCCTACTTTCTGTCTCTTTGAATTTGACTCCTCTAGGTACCGCTTATAAATGGCATCATCTAGTATTTCTTTTTGTGCCTTACCATAATGACATCAGGCTTCACCCATGTTGTAGGTGTGTCAGAATTTCCTTCCTTTTTGAGGCTGAGTGATATTCCGTCATGTGTAGGTACCACAATCTGTTCACGTATTCATCAGCCAGTGGACGGTTGGTGGGTTGCTTCTGCCTTTTGGCTGTTGTGAATTACAGTGATTTGTTTTTCACTTCTGCTTTTAATACCAGACAGTGGACAGTGGGGATCAGGGACGGTGTTTGACTCATCTCCGTTTCCTGGAAATCTAGTGGTGTCTCTGGCACATAGTAGGACACCGATCAGTGTTGGAATGAAGACATGGCAGAGCCAGTTGAGGGTGCTTCAGAGGAGGGCCGTGGGGGGTGGGACTTAATCCAAGGCCTGCCTTGGTCTGTGGTGCCAGCAGCCTCTTGGGCAATGTGGCTTGCATGCCTCAGGATGCTCCTGTCTCCCTGACCCCCTTATCCTCAGCGCCGGGGTCCCCCTTCCAGACGCCCCTCACAGCCACAGCTTTTCTTTCCCTGGCTTCTCTTTGGTCCTCCCCACCTCATCTGAGATCACTGTTTCTTCTGCAATGCGGGCATCTTCCTGCAGTTCTTGCCAAGCACCCTTCTCTTGAAGCTTCAGTTGCTCTGCATGAGCCAGGTACTGCCCCAGGAGTGGCAGAGGCTTCCGTGAGCCTGGAGGGCGTCCGAGACAACATCCAGAGGGGTGACCCGAGTGGAAAACTGCCTGTGGCATTGTTGGGGGGTGGGTGGTGCCATGGAGGCAGAGGAATTACCTAACAGACAAGGGGGAAGAACCAGACCATTTTTGGCCAGAGAGCAGGAGCCAGAGGAGTTCTCCCAGGCTATCAGAGAGAGCCTGTGCTTTGGCAGGGGGCGGCTGTTAAGGATGCCAGCTTGTTTGGTAAAATCCAAACTGCTTAGTTTGGCAGTTCAGGTCTTCTGTAGCCTAATCCCAGTACCCACCCAGTCTTCATTGTGTCCCTACAGGAGTGGCCCAGACTTCGATTTAGCTGTGCCCCATGAGGCTTTCTGTTCTTTAATGTCTTACTAATGCTGTTTTCTCCAAAGGGAGCTCCTGCCCAGCTTCCCCAGTTTTCTAAATTCTGGCCATGTTCAGAGCAAAGTTTAGCCCTTATTTTTATTAATAGAATTAAATTGCATGAATGCACTCTTTCACATTCTTTTAGCAATTTCTGTCTACCACTGTATATTTATTTGCTGCTGTTAGAAGCTAATTTTTATTATTAATCTATTTTTTGTGCATATATCCTTTTTCCCTAAATAGCTTACTAGACCCTTGCCAGCATTTTGCACATAGTAAAATTGAGCCGTTGATTACTAAACATAATATTTCATTGAAACTAAGATGGCATCAGTAGTGTGATGCACCATGTATATTCTGTACCTCTGAGAAAGGTCATGAAGAAAAAATGCTACCGTTTAAACCGTATGTACCAATGACTGTAGCTTCACTCTGATTTCAGATACCTTAAAATATGAAAGGAACGGTCTTAGAATGAATGAATCACAATAGATATGAAATAAGTGCTTGTTTATTTTATTGTGTATATATTTATATTGTACGGACGATAGATGAGAAAAGTTATAAACAATGCAAGAAAAAGCCGTAACATTTTATTACTGAAAAATTTCCTAGCCGGGTGTGGTGTTACTCAATTGCAGTCCCAGCTACTCGGGAGGCTGAGGTGGAAGAATCGCTTGAATCCTGGAGGTGGAGGTTGCAGTGAGCTGAGATTGTGCCACTGCACTCCAGCCAAGGTAACACAGTGAGACTCTGTCTAAAAAAAAAAAAAAATTTCCAGTTAAATTCTTGTTGAGTGTCTGCTTGGGAAGGTGGATCATATAACTTTCCCTTTTGAATTCAGCACATTTACTTGTAGTATATGTTCTTTCTTTAGGAAGCTTGCCTTATTTTATTTTACCTGTTTTCTTTCATATTTTGTTTTTATGCTATACATTTTTAATTTTTTGTGTGTGTGTAAGTTTTTTTTTGGCAGTGTTTTATATAGGAGTGACCCGTCTTAAAAAAGTATGTTTTTAGAATTGCTTATTTTTATCATTGCTTTTTCCTATTATTATTGTGCTTGAAAAGAAAAGTAGGGATGAAGCTGCACTTACTATTATTTACCTATTTTTTTTTTTGAGACAATCTTGCTCTGTCACCCAGGCTGAAGCGCGTGATGTGATTTCAGTTCACTGCAACTCCATCTCCTGGGATCAAGCGATTCTTGTGCCTCAGCCTCTTGAGTTGCTGGGACTACAGTTGGGTGCCACCATGCCTGGCTAATTTTGTATTTTTTAGTGGAGACAGGGTTTCACCATGTTGGCCAGACTGGTCTCGAACTTCTGGCCTCAGATGATCCACCGGCCTTGAAAACTGCTGGCATTACAGGTGTGAGCTACCACATCTGGCTACAGCCGCTTTTAAAACGAGTGATTTGCCGGGCGCGGTGGTGTGTGACTGTAGTCCCAGCTACTCGGGAGGCTGAGGTGGGAGGATCGCTTGAGCCCAGGAGTTCCAGTCTGTAGTGCGCTATGCCGATCGGGTATTCCCACTAAGTTCGGCATCAATACGGTGACCTCCCAGGAGCAGGGGACCACCAGGTTGCCTAAGAAGGGGTGAACCAGCCCAGGTCGGAAATGGAGCAGGTCAAAACTCCCGTGCTGATCAGTAGTGGGATCGTGCCTGTGAATAGCTGCTGCACTCCAGCCTGGGCAACATAGTGAGACCCTGTCTCTTAAAAAAATAAAAGAAATAAAACGAGTGATTCGGAACAGACTTTGAAGCAACAAAATTTGATCACTTCTCATCTTAAAAGAGAGCTGACTCATTTGTCCTCACAAATGAATCCATCACGTGGTGATAGAATATTCTGAATATTCAGTCTAGACTCACGTGTTCTTTATTCGCCCCAGGCTTCTCCTTGCCAGGCTTTCTCCTTATTGGATGTTACTTACCAAGGGATTCCACTCATTAGGAGTGGTGGTGAGGCTTGTTTTAAAGGTCTTTTAGAACCTTCTAGATAGAACACCTCTTCAGGATCTGAAAATCTTAAGATGACCACAAAGTAACAGAAGCGATCAGAACCAGAGCTAGTGTCTCCAATGCCAAGTGCAAGTTTCAATGCATGAAAAAAACATTTTTAGACTCGAGTATGCATATTTTGTTAAAGAGGCCCATTAGGTGATTCTTGTATTAGCAGCTGGTTAGAACTTCAGGCCCTGGGCATTCACATCATTCCTTCACAGCTCCTACTGTGCAGTGATGAGTGACCTTTATGATCACCATTTAATATGCAGAGTCCTCATTTTATTCCTGGGAACTACATTTTTCCTGATTTTTACTGGCTGAGAAGAACAGAAACGAGAAAACATGTTTGTCTGTCTGTGCTCTCAACCCCATTTCCCCTTAGGGGTCCTGATTATTAGAATACTGCTCACTTGCCTTAGCCTGATTTCTTTGATGTGCCTGGTCTTGTTTAGATCCAGAATCCTGGATTCTTATTTTCCAGGCCGTGTTACTGATAATTGCACGAACAGCTGGCATTATTTTTGAAAGCTTGCCATGTATCAGTCCAGTGGCTCTTGACCTTGTGCAGATTATAATCACCTGGGAAGTTTTAAAATTCCAGACCATACTCAGCCACCTTGAGTCAGAATCTCTGGGTGTGGGATCCAGGCATGGGTAAAGTGCCAGGGGCTTTGACCTGTGGCCAAAGTTAGTGGCTTCCGTGTGTTCACCCATGCAGTCCACGTAACCACCCTGTGTGTTCTTTTCCTCATTTTATAGACGGAGTCACCGAGGACAGGATTGGTTAACCCAGCATTCGTGGAGCTTCCAATCCAGTTTGTCCGATTCCAGAGTGGATTCTTTTAGTATTTCTTTAGTAGTGCACGGGAGCCAGGGTGTTTGATTAAAACCAAGCAGTTGCATTCTGTAATATTTATAAAAGCAACTCTTTAATGGTCATTTATGAAGTGCTTTTAAATTCCTGGCTGTTGCTTCGACATCTATATTATGTTTTTTTCTTGTATAGTTTGCTCATCATGATGTATAGAATTGTTCTGTTGGTTCAGGAGTATTTGCCACATGAGCATTTTTATGAACTCAGATTGTCCCTGAATGATCTTAGAGGAGTAACTTGTTAAGTTTTGGGTACTTTATACAAATGTGTGCTCATTTTAAGTCAGTAGTTTTGTGGGGAAAGCAGGTGTCATCATCTGACAAGTGGGTTTGTAGCCTAAGCCAGCACGATCGGGGAGTAGCTGACTGAACTGCAGATAGAGACATAGGCAGTGCCGGGGTCAGCCTGTGTGTGCAGACCGTTCAGAGAAAACTTGCAGGGAGGGGATGGGAACTGTGTGCTCAAAGAAACGCCCAGGGAAGGGAAGGAAAGGAAATAGGGGCAGGGCGGCAGTAGGATCAAGGAGAAACTGCTAGGGAAAGAGGACCGCTGATGTTTGAAGGTGAGGGAGAAGACCCTAGAGATGTGTGAGAAGCAAAGACGAGGGTGGAGGGAAGCATCCGTGAACCTTGCATCCTGTGATGCCCTGTCTGAGATTCAGCTTCCTCCAGAGGGAGGGTGCGGCTGGGTGCAGTGGCTCACATCTGTAATCACAGCACTTTGGGAGGCCGAGGCAGGAGAATTGCTTGACCCCTGGAGGTGGAGGTTGTGTTGAGCCGAGATCGCACCACTGCACTCCAGCCTGGGCTACAGAGTGAGACTCTGTCTCAAAAGAAGAAAAAAAAAATGGAAGGGAGGGTGCATAGGAGGGAGAGGGGGTGGGCAGGCCTGACCTTGGGGCTAAGGAGTAGTTAGGGTGGTAACTTGTGACAGCTGGCCCGCGGTGAGGGTCAGGTGGTCGGGGACCTCATGTGACATAATGCTGATAACCTCAGCAGGGTAGAGAGAGCATCTGATGGAAGTGTGAGGTTTCAGCTCCAGGGAGAAGTCCGGAGTCCTGGAGCAACAGTGAGGTGCGACACCCCCCCTGCCCCCGCCCGCCGCCATGCCAAGACATACTTGCTGGGTGGGGCCAGAGTTGGTGAGCCTCAGCCGCCTTCGCTGCCAGTGGTGCCTGGGAGCAGCATGGAAGATGCGTCCCTTTTTTTAGCAAACCGAACTCATGTGAGGGTTGTCCTGAGTGTGGAAGATAAATCTGAAGTGATTATCCTTGTACCAAATAGTCTTTAAATGACAAGGGTCCCCTAAGCTACCTTAATAGAATTTGTATTCCAGAGGTGAGTTTCCACACAGCTCTTGAGGAATTCATCTCACCGCAGGATTAAATGAAGGCTCCCAATTCCTCCTTTCTTGAAAGACTAGGAAGGCTGGAGGGAAATTAGAGGCAGGCTTTTCCTTTTCTGAGCAGCTTAGCTGAGTGGCTTTCACACTTTGTTAGGGGGATCTGTTAGACGTGTGTTTGCAAATTTGATATTTAGTCTTTGAAAATTTATAGATATTCTGAAATTTTTTACAATTATAGTAAAAGATCGAATGTATTAATATATGAGTATTCATAAATATACAATGAATTTTCACAAACTGGATGGGTGTATAACACCACCAAGATCAAGAAACAGAACATGGCCTGCCCATCAGAAGCTCTCATGCCCCTTCCAGTCACTGTCACCCCCAGCTGAAATATTAAGTCAGCACATGCAATCAAGCCATACACACATTTTTTTTTTCTTTTTTTTGAGATGGAGCCTCACTCTGTCACCCAGGCTGGAGTGCAGTGGCTCAATCTTGGCTCACTGCAACCTCTGCCTCCCAGGTTCAAGTGATTCTTCTGCCTCAGTCTCCTGAGTAGCTGAGACTACAGGCACACACCACCACGTCTGGCTCATTTTTTTTTTTTTTTGTATTTTTAGAAATGGGGTTTCACCGTGTTTGCCAGGCTGGTCTCAATTTCCTGACCTTGTGATCTGCCTCCTTGGCTTCCCAAAGTGCTGAGATTAGGCGTGAGCCACTGCACCCAGCCCGTACACACATTTTAACACAATAGAGACCACCAAGTGTTAGCTTATGTTGCTGGGGTAACTTGTTACTGTGCAGATCTTGAAATAAGGTGGCCTCAGCCATCTTCTTCAAACTTTGGCACCGATTAGGAAGATTGTGGGGCTTGGCACGGTCTTGAAGTCAGGTGTGTTCACTGCTCTCATGACATTGCGTGAACTGCCCCTGGCCCCCGCTGGGGTTGGCTCAGATATGTTAGAATGTGTGACCCACCTGTGGGTCTCCGAGAGCCTGCTGTGTCATGGGCAGTCTTGGGGTCTGTTGTAGGTCCTCAGCGCTCCTGGGGTCTGCACTCATGGGAGACCACACAACTGTTTGGCGACTTTAGGAATTTTTTAACCTTGCAAACATTTCCTGGTACTCTCCTTTTAAGCTTGAGCCAGATTGGACCATTATTCACCCAGTTGGTTGGCGCTTGAATACTGGTTTAGGTGTTACTGGAGTCCTCCAGGGTGACATTGGAGCCCTGTCTCTTCACTAGCTGTATGCTGAAAGACAGCAGAATAGGCTTTTGGTCTCCATGGCAGGACATGGGAAGAAAACGAGAACTTCCATTTACTTTAAAAAATATACTGATTTTGTATTTTAAAGTGAAATTTAAATTTTATTAATATCTAATATGTGGGTTGATCCTGACATTATCACTTGGTCCATATGACAGAATGTTTTGTGTCACATATGGAGAGTAAAGCATCATGAGGACAAACAAATCCCATGCCATGGAGGGGCTGATGGTGAGTTTTTTTTTGAGATGGAGTTTCATTCTTGTTGCCCAGGCTGAAGTGCAGTGGCATGTTCTTGGCTCACTGCAGCCTCCACCTCCTGGGTTCAAGCAATTCTCCTGCCTCAGCCTCCTGAGTAGCTGGGATTACAGGCACGCACCACCACGCCCAGCTAATTTTGTATTTTTAATAGGGATGGGGTTTCTCCATGTTGGTCAGGCTGGTCTCAAACTCCCAACCTCAGGTGATCCACCCACCTCAGCCTCCCAAAGTGCTGGGATTACAGGCATGAGCTACCTTGCCTGGCCCTGAGTTTGTCAGTTTTTTATCTTTCAGTGACTTGGGGTAGATGAAGGTGATGACTGCTCTGTTAAGTGAATTTTCAAATTATAGAAATAATTCCAGGTTTTATATAAACAAATTTTCCCTTAGTAGACAAATGGCTCAAAGCGATTTTTTTGAGGGAGTGGAGAGTTGTAGACTGGAGATGATTTTAACAGTGTAAACACAAGCAAGTAAGAAATGGCAGAGCTCTTACTCCTAGTATGAGCTCCTTGTCAACCTCATTACTCCATAAAAGCAGTGTAAACCCCATTAACTACTGTACTCTCACGGTTCAATTACCCTTTCTTTTGCTTGGCTATAGGGAGAGGTCCACATCATTACCCCATAAAAACAATGACAGTATCTATTGGTTTCCAAGGGCTGTGTAACAAGGTCCCACAGACTGGTGGCTTAAATGACAGAGACTGACTCTCACAGTTTTGGAGCTCAGAAGTCCAAAATCAAGGTGTCACTGGGGCCATGCTCCCTCTGATGGCTCCAGGGAGGATTCTTTCCTGCCTCTTCTGTTTGCCTGGCAGGCCTGGGCACTCCCTGGCCTGTAGCTGCATCATGCCAGCCTCATGGCTATCTTCATCCTATGTGTTCACACTGTCTTCCCTCCATGCGTGTCTGTCTCTGTGTCTGAATTCCCCCCTTTTCATGAGGACCTCAGTCATGTTGGATTACAGCCCACCCCAGTGACCTCAGTTTACCTTGATTGCCTCTATGAAGGCCCAATTTCCAAGTAAGGTGACATTCTGAGATAGTGGGGGTTAGGACTTCAACATGTCTTTTTTGGGGGATACAGTTCCTCCCATGAGATTATCTAATCAGATGTGATAAGAAGCTGGTCCCTGAGGCCAGGTGTGGTGGCTCATGCCTGTAATCCCAGTACTTTGGGAGGCTGAGGCAGGTGGATTGCTTGATCCAGGAGTTTGAGACCAGCCTGTGCAACATGGTGAAACCCCATCTCTACAAAAAATAGAAAAATTAGCCTGGCTTCATGGTGCATGCCTATAGTCCCAGCTACTCAGGAGGCTGAGGTGGGAGGATTGCTTGAGCCCAGGAGACAGAGCTTTCAGTGAGCCGAGATGATGCCACTGTACTGCAGTCTGGGCATTAGAGTGAGATGCTGTCTCAAAAAAAAACAAAAAAGTTGGCCCCTGAATATTGAGATTCAGATGCATCAAAATGACTGGAAGTGTAGTTTACATCTACGGTTATTATTGAGGAATCTCAGAAAAGTTTGGTTTTGCCTTCAGATGTTAGCAAGTATATTATGAGGTTATTGATGGTATGTTTCCTTCATTCTTTTAAAACTTGGTATTGTGTATGTTTTGTAAGATTCTTCATGTGAAAACAGGAGTCTGTGCGTATAATTTTAAAACAAAGTATATATGTGGAGATGTGCTTGGGAATTTTTTTATTAATGGGGCGTGGACCCAGGCAGTGTGAGACCACCCCCGGCTGGCTGCTCAGTGGGGTCAGGTGCATGCGAACCCTAGCTCCACATCTTACTAACACTCAGCCTTTTCGGGTTTTTCAGCCTCTCTAACTTCAGTTTCCTCATTTGTAAAGTGGGTGGTTGAAATTAAGTGATGTACCGCCGGAAGGTGCTTCGCCCAGAATTCGGCATATAGTAGGCATTCAGTACATAGAAGCCATCATGGATGCTAAGAAGTTCACTCTTTTTCCGTGGCAGCTTATTTTATTAACATTTCAATCTTGGGTCAGCTGGTCAACATGGGGCTGCAAATTACCCAAGAAACTCAGCTACTCAACTGCATGAACAGCGGTTCTGCACTAATGGACTTAAAATGGAAGGGAGCTAGAGTTGACTTACTATCCTGCTTGGTGGGAACATGTAGGTAGATACAATCCCATTGGATGCTCTACTGTGGCTTTTTCTGCACCCTTTGTCAGTGGGGCTGCTGGGAGACCAGGGTTGTTTACCTGCTCCCATCAGCCACTCTCCGCAGGCCATGCAGTAAAGCTGCAGTGAGCCCCAGAGGTTCTCAGCTGGGCAGTGTCACCTGCAGAGGCACTGGGCAGTGCCTGTGAGCATTTGTTGTTGTCATCGTAGTTGGGGGAGAGGTGGTGGGGTCAGGGATTCCAAAGAACTGGGGGCCTCTAGATGCCTCCATATAGAACTGCTATTAGGCTTATTTTTTTTTTTTTTTAGGCAGGATCTCGCTCTGTCACCCAGGCCGAAGTCCAGTGGTGTGATCTCGGCTCACTGCAACCTCTGCCTCCTGGGTTCAAGTGATCCTTCCACCTCAGCCTCCTAAGTAGCTCGGACTACAGGTGCATGCCACCTCGCCTGACTAATTTTTGTATTTTTGTAGAGATGGGGTTTTGCCATGTTGCTCAGGCTGGTCTCGAACTCCTGGGCTCAAATGATCCATCTGCCTTGACCTCCCAAAGTGCTGGGTTTACTGGCTTGTGCCGCCATGCCTGGCCAGGCCTTTTTTTTTTTTTTTAAAGTTCTGTTTTAGAATATCTTTAGTGTGAGAGAGACTGTTCGTCTTCTCCCTATGGCCAAGCAAAAGAAAGAGTAATTGTGCCATGACAGTAGAGTGGTTTAAATTTTCACTGAAGATGGCTTGTGTTTCTTATCTAAATAGGGTCAGTAATCAAGAGTCTTTATATCTTAAAGACCACTGATTCCTCTGCAGAAATCAACTAAGGCTTACATACAGGCAGAAAACAATGTTTTAAATAGAAAACTATAACCAGTGTTTAAAAGCAGAGAATAAAAAGCCTCACTCAGTAAATGTAACAATGAATGTAATGCATGATGTGACTTCAGATTATTATGATATGTTAAATAAGTTAAAGAGAAAAGGGAGCAGATGAGAGGCAGTAAGAACATGGGACTGGGGAGAGGCAGGCAAAGGGTGGAGAGAGCTTAGGGGTGGGGGAAGGCGGAGGGGAGGAGAGAAGGGGAAGCGGACCTTGTAAGCTCAGTTGAGAGAACCCTCTCTTTTTTTTCTTTTATTATTACACTTTAAGTTCTGGGGTATGTGTGCAGAGCGTGCAGGTTTGTTACATAGGTATACACATGTCATGGTGGTTTGCTGCATCCATCACCCCGTCATCTACATTAGGTATTTCTCCTAATGCTATCCCTCCCCAATCCCCCCACCCCCTGCTATCCCTCCCCTAGCCCACCACCCCCAACAGGCCCCAGTGTGTGATGTTCCCCTCCCTGTGTCCATGTGTCCTCATTGTTCAACACCCACTTATGAGTGAGAACATGCAGTATTTGTTTTTTTGTTCTTGTGTCAATTTGCTGAGAATGATGGTTTCCAGCTTTATCCATGTCCCTGCAAAGGATATGAACTCATCCTTTTTTATGGCTGCATAGTATTCCAAGAGAACCCTCTTAAACATACTGTTTTTCCAGCTTCCTGTTGACCTCGATTGTGGACATTCTATTTTTTTGATAATGCGGTCTCGCCCAGTCGCCCAGGCTGAAGTGCAGTGGCACAGTCATGACCCATTCCAGCCTTGAATTCTGAGGCTCAAGCCATCCTCCTGCCTCAGCCTCCAAAGCACTGGGATTAGAGGCATGAGCCACTGTGTCTAGCCTTTGTGGGTATATTTTTAAAATCACCACATCATATGAAAAAAATATATGTCTTTTATAATCTAATGTTAAAGTGGTCTGTGTAGATGATTTTAATATGCCTGTAAGAAAACATATTAGCATTCTGGTTTTAAAGTAGAGGGGCTCAGAAGTCACAGTCTTGGGCAGGATGGCACAAGTGACTTCATGCTTTAAATACATAAAATTGATAGATGAAATGCGAGCACAGAGAGCTCAAAAGCAAATAATCGCCTGTGTGGACCAGAAATGATACAGAGCTGCAGAGTACTTAGTGGGTCAAGGGCAGCTTCCGCCAGGTGAGGGCAGAAGCTGCCCTTGACCCAATGAGTACCTTGGTTTGCCCAGCGCAGCTGAGACCTGAACACAGCAGATGCGAACTGCCCAGAGGTAATACTTAGCAGCTGTCAGCATGGCTAGAGTGGAGCATTAATAAGGAGATGATTAACACCTTCAAGAAGCTCTGACAACTACCTGGAAGGCTGGGGATGAGATGTATTAGACAGTGGCTACTGCTAAGGCACCTGGAGTGAGTGTAAAAATGTGCATTCCTGGGCCCCACCCCCTCAGAGAGTCTGGGGAAAGGCCTGGAGATGCATGTTTTAAAAAGATCCCCAGGTGATTCTGAGAGCAAGACTCTTCTTTGAGAGACACTATCCTGGTAGAAAATAAGTGAACTTTAAAAAAATAATAGCTTACCCAAGTTAAACTGGGATAAGGGTATCTAACTGGACTGAGGAGGTTTTTGCATTGGACGCCTTCAATTGGCTGCCTTAAAATATTTTTTAGTAAAATATGCATAACTATAAAATTTGCCTTTTTTTTTTTTTTGTGTTGGAGTCTTGTTTTGTCACCAGGCTAGAGTGCAGTGGCTTGATCTTGGCTCACTGCAACTTCCGCTTCCCAGGTTCAAAAGATTCTAGTACCTCAGCCTCCCAAGTAGCTGGGATTACAGGCACGCACCACCACACCCAGCTAATTTTTGTGTTTTTATTAGAGACGGGGTTTCACCACGTTGGCCAGGATGGTCTCAATCTCCTGACTTCATGATCCACCCGCCTCGGTCTCCCAAAGAGCTGGGAATACAAACATGAGCCACTGCACCGGGCCAGAATTTACCATTTTAGCCATTTAAAGTGTTCAGTTCAGTGACAGTAAGTACATCCACAGTATTGTGCAGCCACAAGACTGGCTGGAGAGGGTACAATAGACCCCTGTCTAGCTCCATTGCACTCTCCTCACCCCTGGCAGCCACAACCTGCTTTCTGTATCTATGGGTTTGCCTCTTCTGGATATTTCATGTAAATGGAATCACACAGTATGTGTTTGTGTGTGTGTGTTTGTGTGTGTGTATGCGTCTGGCTGCTTTCAGTTAGCATAATGTTTTCAAGGTTCATCTGTGTTGAAATATGCATTGGTCTTCCATTCCTTTTTGTGGTTGAATAGCATTGCATTTTATGGATGTATCACCTTTTGTTGATCCATTCATTAGTTGGTGGACATTTGGGTTGATATCATCTGTTGACTTTTGTGAATGATGCTGCATTCAAGTAGAAATTTTGGTTTGAATGCTTGCTTCCAGTGTTGTTTTTGGGCATATAGTTAGGCGTGGAATTACTGGGTCATGTGAAAATTTTATGTTTACCTTGTTGAGAGACCAAATCCCTGCCAGACTCTTTTCCACAGTGGAAGCACCAGCTGTGTATAAGGGTTCCAGTTTTTTTATATTTTCACCAACACTTATTTTTCACTTTAAAAAATATAGCCATCCCATGGGTATGAATTGGTATTTTATTGTGCTTTTGATTTTCATTTCCTTGAAGACAAATGACATTAAGCATCCTTCCATGTACTTCTTGACAATTATATGGCTTTTGAGTGAAAAGTTACTCAGATGCTGGGGTGGTATGGGGGCTGGGGTGGCTGGAGAGATGTTGGTCAAAGTATACAAAATTTCACTTAGAAGCCGTCAGTTCAAGAGATCTATTGTACAATGTAGTGATGATAGTTACCAGTTAATACCAATATATGGTAATCTTTAAAAATGCTAAGAGAGGCCTGCTTGGAGGCTCCTACCTGTGATCCCAGCACTTTGGCAGGGTGAGGTGGGAGGATTGCTTGAGCCTGGGGGGTTCAAGACCAGCCTGGGCAACATAGCGAGACCCCATCTCTATTAAAACAAAATGCTAAGAGAGTAGATGTAAGTGTTCTTATCACAAAAACTAACCTATGTGAGGTAATGCCTTTGTTAACTAGCTGGGTTTAGCTATGCCACAATGTATATATACTTTAAAACATGTTGTACACAGTAAACATACAGCATATTTGTCAATTATAAAAAAAGGGGCATGGTCGGCACAGTAGCTCACACCTATAATCCCAGCACTTTGGGAGGCCGAGGCGGGCAGATCACAAGGTCAGGAGTTTGAGACCAACCTGACCAACATGGCGAAACCCTGTCTCTACTTAATTAGCTGGGTGTGGTGACAGGTATCTGTAATCCCAGCTACTCAGAAGGCTGAGGCAGGAGAATTGTTTGAACCCAGGAGGAGGAGGTTGCAATGAGCTGAGATCGTGCCACTGCACTTCAGCCTGGGTGGCAGAGTGAGACTCCGTCTAAAGAAAAAAAACAAAACAAAACAGAAAAGAAGGAATTAAATAATTTTTGAAAAGTTATTCATTTGGGTGGTGTTTTCCTCCACAGGCATGAGTTTCATGTGCAGTGACTGAGACTGCAGGTGCCAGGGGCAGACAGCCCAGGGCTCCAGTCCAGACTCTCTGGCAGGGATCTGGGTAAACCCGATCTCTCTGTGCCTCCTGCCCTGCTGTAAAATGGAGATGAGAACAGTGGCTTCACCATTGGGCTTTGTGGGACTTGAGGGGCACTCGTGAAGCATCTGGGCACAAAGCAAGCACTCTGGAGTCATCGTTGCCACTGTGGTCACAGCAAGGAGATCTGTGATTATTTCCCTGCTTCTTCCTTGTGGGTCTAGCAAGCCACCTTAGCTTCCTCTGGAGGAGGACAGACCGTCTGCAGGGATATACATTAGTTGCTTATCCATTGTTTGAGGCCCAGGAGGCACTTAGTAAGTTGCTTGGGGCAGCAGGCAGGTCTTTGGTCCATTGTGTTTCTTGCTTGAGTTTTGTTGCTTCTGGTCCAACTTCCAACTTACTTTTGCAGGTAAGGGAGCACTGTTTCACCAGTGCAGTGCCTGAGAAAGCTGGTGGCTGGGACAGTTCCCAGCTTTTCATACCTCTGCTCTTTAGGTCTCTTGTGAGCCTCAGCCACCAGAACCAGGTTCCAGATTTTCCTGTGGCAGGATCGCCCTGCGATGATGCAGAGCTGATGGCAGGAGCTAGCCTCATGCCTCTCTGGCTTTGACATCCGAGATACTGTTTTCACCGTATTGCTTTTACGTGTTGTTTAAACCTCCTAAAGTTGATGGGCCTGTGTGGAGATGCAGTGAGTAGAGTTTTCAAATTGGGAAGCAGTTTTTAATAGATAGAATTCTCGTTTGCCTTCAATTAGGAAAATTTTTGTATAGAGCTGCTCAAGAATGATATTCTAGAAACTTCTTTTGCAAACTCTCAGTACACCTCTTCAGAGAGGCAGTGTGGTGCTGAGCCCAGAGCAAGTGGCAGCAGATGGATCCGGGTTCAAATCCTGGGTCCGTTACTTACCAGTTGTGGGACTTAAGTTACTTAATCTTTTGGAGCCTTGGGTTCTTCACCAATGAAGTGAGAAGGATAATGGAGCATAGCACTTGGCAGAGGATGGCTATTGGCCACACAAGCCTATAAAAATTGAGCATCATGACTTTTAATGTGGTCAAATATACATAATGCAAAATTTACCATTTGAATTACTTTTAAGCTTACAGTTCAGTGGCATTAATTGCAATGTGTTTAACATGTCCTTATTTCCTCTTTAGAAGAGTTTAGGCTCCCTTATCTTACTGGTCCCCGAAGCTTATCTCCTGCTTCCCTTCTCTACCTTCTTGCAGCAGGCTGGGCTGTTCAGTTCAGCAGAGTGCTAATTGCTCTCCGGAGTGGAAGTTCTCTAACCCAGGGGGAAGTGTAGGTACCTGTGAGGCTTGGCTATTAATAGAGGATTTCTCAGAGTCATTAAGTGATTATGCAGAAGGCATTAACTGGCCTCTGTTTTTGAAGGGAGGAGGAGTCTTCTATTTACACAGGTATTTTACTGTTTATTAACACTTCTCTGAGTAGGGGATAGGGAGAAAAGGATTCAGATTCTTTTTTGTTGTTTTGTAGAAACTCTAAGAAGAGGAATTTGAAGCTGTTTAACCATTGTGTCTTCAGGTTATTTCAGTACTTCTTTAATCTGTTCTTTGGAAAGGTGCTGTAATAAATGCACTGCTTTGGAGATATTCTGACATTGCTATTTCCTCCTTTCCTCCTTCATAAATGTCATAATTTCCAAGATCTGCCTTATTCTTTATTTACTATCTTTATGGAACTGTGAACTTTGGCAGGGGAGGGGGACTTTAATACATTCACAGGGTCAGTGATGTGTGTGTAATCTTTTTAAAGAACAGTATAGAAATCAGCATCTTTGTATTGAACTCCTCATCAGATGACTTATTAAATGTTCTTACAAAACACACAAATAAAATTATTGTTCCAGACTCCAAATTATCATTCTTTCTATAATTCCAGTGTTGGAATATCTTTTTAACTTTTTAAAGAAAAAAATTTGTTTGTAGAAATGGGGTCTCACTATGTTGCCCAGGCTGGTCTCAAACCACAGGCTTCAAGCAGTCCTCCTGCTTGGGCCTGCCAGAGTGATGGGATTATAGGCGTGAGCCACTATGCCCGGCTAGAACATCTTTAGTTAATGCAGGCTTAAAAACTCAACCTCCCTAATGAAATAATGGATGGAGGCAGTGTTAATCAGTGACTGCTTAGTCATTATGTGAAGAGTTGATGAGGAGCCTTGTAATGAATGGAGAGGGCTGTCACCTTTAAGCCCTTGACAAATTTTAGTATCACTCAGAATAGGACATTGAGAAATCAGGCACCTCCGGCTGTGATACAGTGGAATTACAGAGGATCCCCTAGAGAGTATTCTTGCCAAAAACATTGATTCTCAACCTAATGAAGCCTCTTGATCTAACTACCAGTTTATCAGAAATTTGGGGGAAGAACATATTAAATGACACCATGAGAATGTAGTCAGCCAAATACAGAATGTGGACTGTCTACAGGGACAAATGACCTCTCTTTAACAAGTAAATAGTGAGAGCTTAAAAAAGGGAGAAAAAAAAGAGGAGAAAACTGTTATAAAGTTAAAGAGACCTAAGAGAGACATGAACCAAAGCAATGTATATACCTTGTTTGGATTCTGGTTAGAAGAAAGCAATTGTACTGTTAAACAAAAATATTTTTGTAGTGTAACAAGCTCTGTTGGGCCTTTTTTATAAGGACGGTAATGCTGTTCATGAGAGTGGGGTCCTCATGACCTATTCACCTTCCAAAGGCCACCAAGGAAAACCAAGTTTGAAACGCATAATTAGATGATATTAGGAATTATTTTGAATTTTGTTGGGTGTGATAATTATATTGTGGTTATGATTTTTGAAAAGTCCTTATCAGAGATGGTAGAAATGAATAATGTCTGGGATGTACTGTATTTGTGTTTTAAAAATAAAGTTTTTTGGGTTGAAGCTGAGTAATGGGTTCTAGTCTTTCAACTTTTGTTTATGTCTGAAAATTTTATAAAAGGTTTAATTTTTTTTTTTTTTTTGAGAGAGAGAGTCTAATTCTGTCACCCACGCTGGAATATAGTGGCTCAGATCTCAGCTCACTGCAACCTCTGCCTCCCGGGTTCAAGCTATTCTCCTGCCTTTAGCCTCCCGAGTAGCTGGAATTACAGGTGTGTGGCACCACACCCGGCTAATTTTTGCGTTTTTAGTAGACACGGGGTTTCGCCATGTTGGCCAGGCCGGTCTCGAATTCTTGTCCTCAGGTGATCTGCCCATCTCGGCCTCCCAAAGTGCTGGGAGCCACTGTGCCCGGCCTATAATAAAAAGTTTAAAATGCCAAAATTGGGTTGTTTGGCAGCATTTAAATATTTTATTTAATAGCGAAGACAAGTATAGAACTCTACATGGAAGGGACTGCAGCTTTAGAAAATTGCCTTCTGGCTTATCTATAGATTCGATCTGGTTAGTTTCTCGTCAAATTAGTATTTATATTAACTTCATGTCATTCCTTATCATGGAGTCCCACAGAGCCCTCAAATAAACCAAGAGAAGTCATAATTATAGACACTTAGAGAGTTAATGCTATGGATAATTGCTAATCAGTAGGCTCTTCATACCAATAAGCAGGCAGAACAGGGGGTTTAGGAAAGATTGCCAGTGAATGGAAATAAATTAAGGAAGGATGAGAATGAATAATATGTGTGCTTGACTGAATTGGATTACAGAATTCTATGTAACCAGCACTCAATGTGATGTGTCTCTTAGTCTGTTTGGGCTGCTATAACAAAATACCTTGGACTGGGCCATTTATAGACAATAGAAATTTATCACTTACACTTCTGGAGGCTGAGAAGTCCAAGATCAAGGTCATACATAGCAGGCTCGGTTTCTGATGAGGACTTGTTCCTCATAGACAGTGTCTCCTGTGTGTCCTCATATGGCAGAAGGGTCAAACAAACTCTCGGGCCTTTTTAATAAGAACACTAATCCTTTTCATGATTAGGGGCCCTCATGACCTAATCACCTCCCAAAGGCCCCTACCTCTTTTTTTTTTTTCTTTTTTGAGACAGAGTTTTGCTCTTGTTGCCCAGGCTGGAGTGCAATGGCGAGATCTTGGCTTAGCGCAACCTCCACCTCCTGGGTTCAAGTGATTCTCCTGCCTCAACCTCCTGAGTAGCTGGGATTACAGGCACAAACCAACACGCCCAGCTAATTTTGTATTTTATGTAGAGACAGGGTTTCTCCATGTTGGTCAGGCTGGTCTCGAACTCTCGACCTCAGGTGATCTGCACACCTCGGCCTCCCAAAATGCTGGGATTATAGGCATGAACCCCCATGCCTGGCAGGCCCTATGTCTTAATACCAATACCGCAGGGTTAGGTTTCAACATACGAATTTTAGGGTGACACAAATATTCAGACTATAGCAGTATGATTGCTAAAGGTAGCCCCTCCTGACTGTGGCAGAGCACCCTTAAATGAACATGTTCCTGAAGGGCTTAGAAGTCAAACTCCCTCCACCTTCCTTGATGATATCATTTCACCCCAATGATCATCTTTCTACAGATAATCACCAATCTGTATCGTTGGCCCAGATTTCTCTCTCAAACCCTAGAGTCACATTTCTATCCACCCCAAGTTGGCACCTCACCTTCCATGTGAGCTTCAAATGGCAGGTTCCCCTTGGTGACCTGCACCATTCGTACCAGCTATTTGCACATCTGTCAATCTCTTTCCCACTTCAGGCCGCTGCACTCACCTTCCCCTCTGCCTGCAGCTGCCTTCCTGTCTCTTTCTCCCTCAGCTCCTCATCCTTTCCTGACCTTCCTTGTCTGTCATTCTCCATCACAGCACCTTGCTTATTTCCTTACCAGTCTTCTCAGTTCATCATTATTGTCTGTCCCCTCTTCTCAACCATAAAGTTGTGAGCGGGGACCTTTCCATCTTGGCTAACACTTCATACTCTGCACTTAGCTCACATGGCCGGTAGTATTTGTTGGACTTTGAATGAATGAACATGTTAGTCTTTGGATTGGACATGGGAGGCACACTGATGAGACACAGCCTCTTCCTTCAAGTAGCTCATGATCTGGGGTGGCATGAGGGGGACAAGTGAGTAATGGGGAAACCAGGAATACAACTTAAGTGTCATGAGAAAAGCACTGTAGAAGATGGAAAAGAGGATTCTAGGGTATGATAGGAGTTAGGGGAAGGAGGAGAGGCCAGTACCAGTAAAGGGAACAATCTTTGCAAAAGCATGGTGGTTAGAGCCCGTGTAGAATGGCTGGGGCATAGACTGCTTGTTGGAGAAGGTAATACTAGTGGGACAGGCAGGAATGGGGAGCTGAAGGCTCTTTTGTGTATCAGCTGAGGGCTTTGGATTTCTGAAGGCTTTTAAGAGCCACTGGAGGATTTTAAGAATAAATGGCTTAGTTTGATTGTTTCTTTTCTTTTAGATGAACTTCATATATACAAAATGGATTAATCAGCTCTGCATGTCAGAAAACTTGAGAGGGATTGGAGTACACTAGAGGAGACTGCAGAGCTTAGGGTGGGTTATGGCTGGTAGAGAGAGACCATAGCCTGACTGATTACCATGGCCAGGAACACGCACCTCTCATCAGGGCCGGAGCAGTGACAGGACGGGGTTTCTCAGCACAACTTCCCTTGGCCCACAGCTCCAGCCTTTGGGGTGTGTGTGTGTCGGGGGTGGGGGGGGGGGTCACATATCTCTAGTGACACTGGACAAGGTGGGAACTTGTTATGCTAGAAGTGCTGCCCCGCTTTGCATATAGGGCTTATGACACCACCCAAGAAGCACTGTAGAAGTCATTTGAAAGGATATTTGTGGATGCTGTGGCCTCTCCTGGTTTCCGAACCAAACTCATTGTGAGCAAGGAAGCAGGTGATGTCTGTGGTCTCAGGACACCTCTGCCTCCTGCGCTCCAGTGTCCTGGAAAGCCTGTCTATCACAGAAGCTCTGCAAGGCGGGGTTCTGAGCAGGTCTTCGTAAGGCCTAAGTTAATTGGTGGCGGTGGGGAGGAAGGCATATGAGGGTCAACAGTGCTAGCAGGACCTGGCTGTGGGCACGAGTTATTAAGTGGCATTTGGCGGGGAGGGTCAGAGTTTTTTGGGAGCCTGTTGAATATTCAAGTGGAATTGCCTAGTGGGCAGTTGGAACTGTGACTTAGAATCAATCACCTGTGACTTTTCGTTGTCTTCCCCATCCATCCCATTGGCTGCTGAATTTCATCGTCTATCTTACCTTAGTGCAGTCTCTCTGACTTGGAACTTCTGTTCTGTTCCCTTCACCATCCTGATCACACTCCTTGCCCCATCAACTATGCATATCTGTGTGTATGATGGAGCACTATTTTACGCGTCTTTCCGATCTGCCAGATTGATTTTTCTGCAGGATAACTTTGGTCAAAAAGCTGCTGTGCTCAAAATATCCGATTGCGCCCTATTGTCTGCCAACGTTCTCACACTCGTGGGCCAACTTTTCTAGTATTATTCTCTCCAACCAAATCCAGCCACTGCAGACACATCCCACTTTGTCCAGACATGGTGCCTTTGTCCTTGCTGCTGCTTCTGGCTGGTGTGACCCCTCTCTCCCTTAAGCCTCCTGATCCCTTGATATAAAATAAAAGCTTAATTTAGAGCCGAATTAAGGCATTGAGCCTGCAGCATAAGCTGTTTACTGTTTGTTGGAATTAATACCCCCCAGGGAGGCGGTGGTGTCTCCCGGCTGCTTGGGCATTGGTGTGGATGTTCACTGCTGCTGGCTCCTGCTGTTGGGAGGAGGGAAAGTGCCTGGTCATGCTTAGTCATGGGATGTCGTGTGCCACCCCTGCTCTGAGCGTAATGGGAGACAGAAGATTATCTGGAAGCTGATGGTGTCCTTTTCCCTGTTGTTACAGGACTGTGTTTTAAATTAAATTATTTTAGAAACAGACGGTTGACAGAGAAATTTTTTTGCCTTTGTTCTTAGTGAATTGAGTTATTTAGTTGAGTTTGTTTTGGTTACTCAAAGTGCTGACGATCTTGCTTTCTAGGTTGGTGAAAGAGGATTGCATTTTATTTAGGAAAGAATAAAGCAAAACAAAGCAAAACAGAACATCTTCTAATAAATACTGTGTACCTTGCCTTCAATAAAACCAACATTTTAATATCCTTAGCTCCTCAAATGTCATGCACAGAAATAGTCCCTAAACTCCAACCGGAAGCCTAAACTGGTGTTTTAGCTAGAATAGTTGAATTTTTAAAAAGTCTTGCAGTATCTGTATTTCAGTACTGTTTGGTCACAGTCATTGTTTTCCAAAGTTACACATGAGTTCTCTTTATGTTTGGGTGAGGTCACTAATTGTTATCTGTGTCCCATCTTTGGAGAAGGAAAGGGAAGGGATGACTAATTACGAGGGACTTCTCTGGGGGAACTGAGCAAGTTGGAGATAGAACCCACCCAGTTCTGTTCTCTGTGGAATGTTCTGGAGGCTTTGGCCCCATTATCCTTCACTAGATGGGATTGTGTTTTGCCAGTGCTGAAGAGCTGTGCTTTTTATGAGCTGGTATTTTTCCAGCTAAAACTGAAGCTGCCCTGGTATCATGGCCATTTATCATTTGGGGGCTCCCCTTTTTCTGGGGAACCCCTTATGGTTTGAGGGTTAGAGAAAACCTCATAGCATATGCACAGGGTCCTATTTCCCTTCCACTTGGGAAGTCAGATGTCAACACCCATTTTTCAGTAGTAATTATCAGGGACTGCATATCTTGTTAGCAGATGAGGGAACGGAGGAGATCCAGGAATGTGAAATGGCTCCTCCAGGTGGGCCAGGACGAGGCCCGAGGCCCGCAAGCTCTCATCTCCAGCACTCTCTATTACACCATGGTGCCTCTTATTTGAGTCAGGAATCAAATATGTGACATATGGCAATTCAGACATTTTAATGTTGTCTGTGACCTAATAAAAGACACAGAGGATGTCAAAGGAAGACTTCAAAATGAAGTTTAAGAATATTTGTGAACTTAAAGTAGTTGGGAGTGAGCCGTAGTCAATTACTTTTCATTCACTCCCAGGCTGGTATTTTCCATGTTGCAAGATTAAGTCTCCATATCCAACTACAGCCTGAAACACTGATTTGGAAACAGCAGTTTTTCCTCCCATGGACATGGGGAACCTGTCTTCTAGTTTTAGGCAGAGCCCGGCCATCCTATCTCATTTCTGTGGACGGCTCCCTCACCCCGCCCCCTCCAGGTCTTTCCCGAATTCTCCACTCACCTGGTGTGCTCAGCCCCATCCCTCAGCCACTCCCTATTTTCAGTGGATGTCCTGGACTTAAAAAAAATTTTTTTAATAGGAAATACTATATCCAGAGGAGCCCTTTAACCAGAATTCCCACAAATTCTCACAAGTAAATCTGTAAAGTGTCCTGGTCTCTGCACTCTCTCAGTCCGTCCTCCATGGTAATAATTTTCAGGGACACTTGTGTCTTGTGGAGGATCAAAGGCCACTTCTTCTCTGGGTCCCCTCCCTCCCTCCCTCTTTCCCTTCCTTCCTCCCTTCTCAGTCTTCTGGGCTCCTCGCTGGTCCTTGCATCTTCAGTGCCATCCTGTCCTCTGCATTGCTCCGTCGGCAGTGCTGTCACCTTTTTGATGTCATTTGAGTCAACCTTTGGTTCCAATCATAGGTTCCAAAACACCAGTAAGAACAACCACAATTACAAAAACCTATGCACTACTTCTTGAGTCCTGTGCCCAGCCTGATGAATGAGAACCTGAGTTCTTTCGTTTTTATTTTGCAAATATTTTATTTTATTATTATTATTATTATTGAGATGGAGTCTTACTCTGTCGCCCAGGCTGGAGTGCAGTGGCACAATCTTGGCTCACTGCAACCTCTGCTTCCTGGGTTCAAGCGATTCTCTTGCCTCAGCCTCCCTAGTATCTGGGATAACAGGTGTGTGCGACCATGCCTGGCTAATTCTTGTATTTTCAGTAGAGATGAGGTTTTGCCATGTTGGCCAGGCTGGTCTTGAACGCCTGACCTCAGGTGATCTGCCTGTCCTGGCCTCCCAAAGTGCTGGGATTGTAGGCATGAGCCACTACCACTGCGCTGGCCTATTTTGCAAGAATAATAGACATAAAGTTGCAAAATGAATACACGGAGTTCCCATATACCCTCATTCAGCTTCCCCTAATAATAACATCTTACATGACCATAGCGGAGTTAGGAAGTTAGCATTGATTCAGTGCCAGCTATGAAACTACAGACTTTACAAGGTTCTGCCAGTTCTGCACTTCTGTTCTGGAGCCCAGTCCAGACTGGCACATCATGTTTAGTTGACACGGCTCCTCAGTCTGCTTGAGCCTATGACAGTTCCTCAGTCTTTTCTTGCTTTTTATGACCTTGGCGTTTTTGAAAGTTGAGTATTTTATAGAACATCCCTGGTACTGGGCCCATCTGATGTTTCCTCATGATGAGAGGAAGCATTTTGCATAAGCTGCTTTGCCTTTTTGGAAACTTACATCTTTAACCAGCTCCTCGGTGATTCTTCTCTCTCATCTCAGAACCAAGCGATTTCCCCAGATCCTCCAGGTGTCTGCTCCCTTCCCTGCCTCACACAGCAAAACTGCTCATGAAGTTGTCTGCATGGAGCCCGTTTCCTTATCTGCTCTTACTAGTCAGCCTGGCTTCTGCCACCTTGAGAAACGTGCATACCTGGAGGGCCTCTCCAGCCTGCATGTGCTTGATCTTTCAGGGTCATTCAGCACAGCAACCCTTCCCAAATACTGATTCTCTGTGTTATTGTCACTTCCCATTCCTGGTTTTCCCCGGTCTCCCTGGCTTCTCCTCTTCACATTTGCAGCTTTATGTCAGGCTTAGGTATCCATTTGCATACTTAATATCACCATGTGAATTTCCCTAAAATGTATCTCAGGCTAGTGCTTCTCAACCTTTAATGGGCACGTGAATCACCTGGGGATGGTGGTAAAAGCAGTTTGTGACTCTGTAGGGTCTTGAGTGGGCCTGAGATGGTGCCTTTCCAGAACACTCCCGGGTGATGGTGGTGGTCCGCTGACCACACTCTGAGGAACAAAGTGCTCAATCCACCACTCTAAGCTGCTGTCATCTCAAGTTCAATGCTGGTGACCACATGACTGATCTCTCAACATCTCCTTCAGCTCCCATTAGCCTGTTCTACACACAGCAGCAACAGGGATTTTTGAAAACCATTTTTCAGATCCTGTCATTCCCCTGGTTTTAAATACCTTCTTCAGTGGCTTCCCACTGCATTTATGGTATTGTTCAATGTCTTCAGCATTGTGGCTTCCAAGCCTTGAACAGTCTGGTCCCTTACCTTTCTCTTACTCTACCTTGGAGTTTAAAAAAGTTTCAGCTGGGCGCGGTGGCTCACGCCTGTAATCCCAGAACCTTGGGAGGCTGAGGCAGGCGGATCAGGAGTTTGGGACCATCCTGAGCAACATGGTGAAACCGCTTCTCTACTGAAAATACAAAAATTAGCTGGATGTGGTGGCACACGTCTGTAGCCCTGACTACGCAGAGGCTGAGGCAGGAGAATCGCTTGAGCCAGGGAGTCAAAGGTTGCAGTGAGCTGAGATCGTGCCATTGCATTCCAGCCTGCCAACGGAGTGAGACTCCATCTCAAAATAAAATAAAATAAAAAATTTCTTTCCAGACATGCTGGCCTTTTCTGTGTGCTCCAGTGGGCTGCGTTACTAGTACTGCCCTCTGCCTCCGACCTGGGACCTTGTGCAGGTCCCATGTCTTTTGCCTATATAGTGCCACAGAATCTGATGCTCTGCAAACTCTTGTTTTCCAGTTAAGACAAAATAAAGAGCTTACATGAGAGTGTGAGTTGACTGTTCATAGAGCATGCTGTCTAGTTTTTTTTAATTTTAATTTTAGCATGGCCTGTTCTCCAAAAAGGCGGTAAGTTGATTTCCATGCTGGTTCAAGAACCTTGTCTCATTTTAGATCAATAACAAAAAGCATGTGGACCATACTGTGAGTAACAGTGGGCTAGGACACTCTTGTCTGCCTTCACGTCTCCTGCACACACACCCCACACCCCCCCGCCACACCTCCAGTAACACGTGGTCTCAAATGTGAAAAACAAAACCTTAAAACTATTAGAAGACAACATAGAAGAATAACATACTGCCTTTTAGTGACAATAACAATTTCTTAAATCTTCCATCTTAAAATATATACATGTGAACCTCAAACAGTAACAAAAGACTGATAAATTTGACCATACTAAATTTGAGACTTTTTTTTTTCTTTTGAGACGGATTCTTGCTCTGTCGCCTGGCTGGAGTACAGTGGCACGATCTTGGCTCACTATAACCTTTGCCTCCTGGGTTCAAGCAATTCTCCTGCCTCAGCCTCCCAGGTAGCTGGGATTACAGGTGCCCACCACCATGCCCAGTTAGTTTTTGTATTTTTAATAGAGATGGATTTTCACCATGTTGGCCAGGCTGGTCTTGAACTCCTGACCTCAGGTGATCCGCCCACCTTGGCCTCCCAAAGTGCTGGGATTACAGGCATAAGCCACCGTGCCCGACCAAAATTGATACCTTCTGTCCATCAAAGGTGCTGTTAAAAAAAAACCAACAAGCCATGAACTGAAGAAGTTATAACTGACATAAGATATGAGGATCCAAAATACAGGCCCACCCTGCCCCATTTTATTGCACTTAGTAGATACTGCGCTTTTTAGATTGAAGGCTTGTGGAAGCCCTCCTCAGATGAGTCTCTCAGCACCATTTCTCCGACAGCATGTGCTCACTTTGTGTCTCTGTCACAATTTGGTAATTCTCACATTTCTGACTTTCTCATTATTACTATATCTGTTATAGTGATCTGTGACCAGTCATCTTTGATGTCACTATTGTAATTTGTGCTGGAGTGCCACACATTCTGCCCATATAGGAAGGCAAACTTAATAAATGTGTGTGTTCTGACTGCTCCATTCGCCAGCCATTCTCCTGTCTCTCTCCCTCTTCTGTGGGCTCCTTGTCTCCTGAGATGCAGCAATTTTGAAATTAGTCCAGTTTATAACCCTGCAGTGGCCTCTAAGTGCTCAAGTGAAAGGAAGAGTTGCATGTCTCTCACTTTCAACCAAAAGCTAGAAATGATTAAGTGGGGAAGGCCCTTCAACAGCCAAGGCAGGCTGAAAGCTGACCTCTTGTAACAAATCGAAGACCAAGTTGTGCATGCAAAGGAAAACTTCTTGAAGGAAATTAAAAGTACTACCACAGTGAATGCATGAATAATAAGAAAGCAAAGCAGCCTTGTTGCTGATACAGAGAAAGCTTGAATGGCCTGGATAGATTAAATCAGCTACAACATTCCCATAAGCCGACGCCTAATCCAGAGCAAGGCTAACTCTGTTTGATCCTCAAAAGGCCGAAAAAGGTAAGGAAGCTACAGAAGAAAAGTTTGAAGCTAGCAGAGGTTGGTTCATGAGATTTAAGGAAGGAAGCCTGTCTCCATACATAAAAGTACAAGGCATAATGGTAAATTATCCAGAGGATTTAGTTAAGATTATTGGTGAAGGTAGTTAGACCAAACAACAGATTTTCAGTATAGATAAAGCAGCATTCTAGGGGAAGAAGGTGCCATCTAGGACTTTTATAGCTAGATAAGTCAATGCTTGGCTTCAGAGCTTCAAAGGATGGGCTGACTCTCCTGCTAGGGGCCAGTGAAGCTTGTGACTTGAAGTTAAAGCCAGTGCCCATTGACCATTCTGAAAAATCTGGGGCCCTTAAGAATTACGCTAAGTCTTCTCTGCTTGCACTGTGTAAGTGAAACAACACAGCCTGGATGATAGCACATCTGTGTAAAGCATGACTTGCTAATAACTTAAGGCCACTGTTGAGACCTACTGCTCAGAACAAGAGATTCCTTTCAAACTATTACTGCTCATTGACATGGACCTAGTCACCCAAGAACTCTTATCAAGATGGACAAAGAGACTAATGTTGCTTTCATGCCTGTTAACACACATCCATTCTGCAACCCATGGATCAAGAGTAATTTTGACTTTCAAGTCTTACTGTGTAAGAAATACATTTTCTGGCTGGGTGCAGTGGCTCACTTTGGGAGGCCAAGGCAGGAGGATTGCTTGAGGCTAGGAGTTTGAGACTAGCCTGGGCAACATAGTGAGACCCTGTCTCTACAAAAGAAAGATTAAATAAATTAGCTGGGTGTACTGGTCTATAGTTCCAGCTGTTTGGGAGGCTGAGCTGTGGGGGATTGCTTGAGCCCAGGAGTTCAAGCCTGCAGTGAGCTATGATTGTACTACTGTACTCCAGCTTGGGTAACAGAGCAAGACACTGTCTTTAAAAACAACAACAAAAAACAGAAAAAGAAAAAGAATTATATTTCATAAGGCTATAGCTGCCATAGGTAGTGATTCCTCTCATGAGTCTGAGAAAACTATATCAAAAACATTCTGGAAAGGGTTTACCATTCTAGATGCCATTAAGAATATTCATGATATATGAGAGAAGGCCACAATATCAACATGAACAGAAGTTTGGAAGAAGTTAATTCCAAACTTCATGGATGACTGTGAAGAGTTCGAGACTTCACTGGAGGAAGTGGCTGTAGATTGAGTGGAGAACCTGAATTAGAACCTGAAGATGCGACTGAATTGCTGCACTCTCATGGTCCCAAGTAAACAGATGAGGAGTCACTTCTTATGGATGAGCAAAGAAAGTGGGTTCTTGAGATGGAATCTAGTCCTGGTGAAGATGCTGTGAACATCATCGAAATGACAGTAAAGGATGTAGACTATCCCATAAGCCTATCTGATAAAGCACTTGGCAGAGTTGGAGAGTATTGACTCCAGTTTTGAAGGAAGTTCTGCTGTGGGTCAAACGCTCCCAAACAGCATCACAGGCTACAGAGGAGTCTTTCATGAAAGGAAGCATCAGTTGATGAGGCAAACTTCATTGTCTTAAGATAAGGATAGCCACCCTAACCTTCATCAGCCACCCCACCCTCATCAGCCAGCAGCCATCAACACTGAGACAAAATACTCCCGACAGAAAGATTGCAACTCGCTGAAGGATTGGGTCATTGTTAGCATTTTTTAAAAGTGTTTTTGGCTGTAAGTTTATTCAATGCAAAACAGTCCTCTCCAATTTTACTGAGGTCCACGACCAAATCCACCTCTAAACTGGAATTGGGTTGCTGACCCAGCCCCAGCCTTGGCTTTCTTGTTGGCACCAGGGGACACAGCACTCCATCTGCAGGTATCTCTGTCGGCTTTCCCTCTTGTGAGTCTTGCAGATCGCTCACCCTCCAGACCTTTAGGCCGAGGCCTGCCAGTCTCTGGATGGCTGCGGTGTAGGGTGGCAGGCACAGTCTCCAGGGGCAGACGAAGGTCATCACGGAGATACTGGATACCCTCATTGGTAAGGTACCAGTAGAAATGTTTCCAGGCAAACAGTTCCTTCACGTATCCTCAGGACTTGAGAGACTGCATGGCCTTCATGACATGAAGGTTGGGCACATTCTTGTCTGCCAACTGCGAGTGCTTAGGCACTGGACATCCTTCTTGGCCACCATGACTCCCCTCCTTAAAAAGGAGTTCATAAATGGCAATCTGATTCTTCATAGGCATCAACATCCCAGTGGCTGTAGGGTCTGGGGCCAGGGCTGGAAAGGAAAAAAAGCAGATAATTGTTAGCATTTTTAGCAATGAACTATTTTTAAAGTGTGTATATACATACATATATATATATATATATATATATATTTTAGACATAATGCTATTGTGTACTTAATAGACTACAGTATAGTATAAATGTAATTTTTATATGCACTGGGAAACCAAAGAATCTGTTTGACTTGCCTTATTATGATATTCGCTTTAGTAAGTTGGTCTAGGACCAAATCTGCAAATCTCAAAGATATTTTTATATGTCAAGAATGCCTTTAGGCTGGGTATGGTGGCTCACGCCTATAATCCTGGCACTATGGGAGGCTGAGGTGGGTGGACCACTTGAGGTCAGGAGCTCGAGACCAGCCTGGCCAACGTGCCGAAACCCTGTCTCTACTAAAAATACAAAAATTAGTTGGGCGTGATGGCACATGTCTGTAATCCCAGCTACTCAGGAGGCTGAGGTAGGAGAATTGCTTGAACCTGGGAGGCGGAGGTTGCTGAGATCGCGCCACTGCACTCCAGCCTGGGTGACAGAGCGAGACTCCATCTCAAAAAAAAAAAAAAAAACCTCTAAATCAGAAAGAAGAAGACAGTCTAGAAGAAAAATGGGCAGTAGAATTGAAAAGACAATAGCAGAGGCAACATGAGTGGCCAGCAGATATTGACAAGGTAATCCACCTATTATAATCAGGGAAATGCAAATTAAAACCACAAGGTTCACACCAGCCAGATTGGTAAAAGTGTGGAAGTCTGGGGCTATCAAGTTGTAGTGAGGATTTGCTGCCATCAAGCTCTCATATTCTGCTCATGGGAGCATAGATTGGTTCAACGACTTTGAGAAATTATTTGGTGTTATTTAATAAAGTTACAGGTAAACATATCCTCTGATCCTGTAATTGCATTCTTACACATACACGTATGTACGTGTGCACACATGTACATAACACATACTTTAAATATGTGCACCAGAAAACATGTAGGAAAGTTCATATCAGAAATGTTTGTAATAACAAAAATTGGCAGTAGTCCAACCCTCCATCCACTATAGATGATAAAATTTGGTCTGTTCTTATGGTGGAATTCATGTTGAAGTGAAAATGAAAAAATTATAGCTGTGTACAAAAAAAGACATAGATGAATTTAAAAAATATGAAGTGAAATAAGTTGCAGTAGAATGTGCGCAACGTGATTTCATTTTGATAAAGTTTGAGAACATGCAAAGCTGAAGAATCTATTATTTAGGGACATATACATGTGGTCAGACTATAAAGATTAGCACGGATTTGAGAAATGCATAATTTAAAATAGTGGCTACCTCAGTGGGAAGGAAGGGAGTTGGGAAGGGTTACACTGGGAACATCGCTGGCAAGGGTAGTATTCTTCTTAAACTGGGTGATGGGTACTCAAGTGTTCTTTGTATGATTTACATAACTTATATATGTATATATATTTATAAATAGTATTATCCCCTAGATATTTGATAATAAAACCAGTACCAGTTGGAGAAGTAGGTACCCTGGTAGAAGGTATTGGTGTACATTTGGCTTTGGAGAAACATGGTGAAGGCACTTTTTTCTAAACCAGGAAGAAAACTAGAAGGTGGGGAAGGGGAGAGGATGGTTTTAGTAACGGCACTAAAAATCTGCCTAGGACAACCTTGAGAACTGGAAGAAGAAGAAAAAATTGATCAGGCACGGTGGCTCACGCCTGCAATCCCAGCACTTTTGGAGACCAAGGCAGATGGATCACTTGAGGTTGGGAGTTTGAGGCCAGCCTGGCCAACAAGGTAAAACCCCATCTCTACTAAAAACACAAAAATTAGCTGAGTGTGCTGGTGGATGCCTGTAATCCCAGCTACTCTGGAGACTGAGGCATGAATCACTTGAACCCAAGAGGCAGAGGTTGCAGTGAGCTGAGATCGCACCGGTATACTCCAGCCAGGGTTACACAACAAAACCTGTCTCAAAAAAAAAAAAAAGAGAAAAATTTGCTGGAGATTTGTGAAGTTGAGGGGTGGTTTAATGATCAACTGCTTTTGTTTATAAACTCTTAGAAATCTTGGAGACCAGGAGCCCTTGTTTTTTAGATTTCACATCCACGGAGAGTTGAGATGACTCATCATGTTTTAGAAACTCCACAATTTAGCAAAGAAGCAAAAATAACGTTTCTTTCTGGATGAAAGCTCTTTAGAGACGCTTGACACTGCTGACTCTTGGGCCTCCCAGGCCAGATCTCAGGGGAGCTGGTGTTTTCCCAGCGTCTGTGCCTGCCGCTGTGAGCTGTCCACAGGTGGACTGCGGGGCCTCGGAGTCCAAAGCATATGCCTGCCCGTAAGTTCTAGTAACAGAATTTAGCAAGTGCTTTCAACCCAGTTGTACTCTAACATAGTTTAGGTTTTTTATTTTTTATTTTTCTGAGACAGGGTCTGGCTCTGTTACCCAGGCTGGACTGCAGTGGCACAGTCTCAGCTCACTGCAGCCTCTACCTCCTGGGCTCAAGCAATCCTCCCATCTCAGCCTCTTAAGTAGCTGGAACCACAGGTGCTCACCACCATGCTCGGCTGATTTTTGATTTTTTGTAGAAATGGGGTTGCACTGGCTGGCCAGCTCTGGGGCTCAAGCCATTTGCCTGCCTCAGCCTCCCAAAGTACTTGGATTACAGGGGTGAGCTACTAGCACCTGGCCATTTAGCATGTTTTGTTTTTTGTTTTGTTTTTTTGAGACAGAGTTTTGCTCTTGTTGCCCAGGCTGGAGTGCAATGCACCATCTCGGCTCACTGCACCTTTCACCTCCCGAGTTCAAGCAGTTCTCCTGCCTTAGCCTCCTGAGTAGCTGGGATTACTGGCATGTGCCACCATGCCTGGCTAATTTTATATTTTTAGTAGTGATGATGTTTCTCCATGTTGGTCAGGCTGGTCTCGAACTCCCAACCTCAGGTGATCCTCCTGCCTCGGCCTCCCAAAGTGCTGGGATTATAGGCATGAGCCACCGCACCTGGCCCTAGCATGTTTTCAACTAAATTTCCTCACTAGCAACTTTAATTCGGTGGCCTGATTTGACAAAACTCGGTGTGGTATGAAGAGCCCTCAGCCGCTGGGAATGCGGGAACCTGCCTCTTTCTGTGCTTGCTCTTCTGGGTGCTATTTTGAGCCTTATTTGCACCATGAGGGATTGACCTAGGTCCTAAAGGATCCATTAATCTAGAAAAGTACATGATTCCATGATTGACTACTATATAGTTCAGGAAGATTTCCAGATAGAAAAACATGACTTAAAAATGTAAGGGCATTACTTGGTCTTGCCTGTGAGAGTCTGAAACAGACAGGTTTTGGAGACGGCTGGGCCTCTTCCTCACTAATGTGTCGTTGTGGAATTGGTGTGACCTGGCGGTGAGAGCACTGTGTGGTTCCCTGCTATGACGTCCAGCATGGCCAGAATCTGGCCAGGGCGAAGTGCAGGTGCATGGTAGGGTCCCAGTGAACAAGGATTTGCTGCCTAAATGGAGAAAAGGCCTTAATGCTGGCTACTTGGAGTGGGTGGCAGGGACGCGTCAGCTGGGAGCGGTGCAGGAGTCCAGGGTCCAGCGTCATTCAGGTGGGCGTCACAGTCTGAGAAGCACCCATCTCACCCCAACCCCTTTCCTTTCTCTGTTGTCAAAGAGAGACGCTTTCCCTCTTTTGTGAACCTACGCTTTAGAGCTTGAAAATTGATCTCCAGGGCTTGAAATTAGAGTCCCTGATGCCTTTTATGCTGTGAGACACTCGCCTGGGTTTTCTAGCTTCCTCCTGAGTTAACTGCAGAAGTGATGCCCCTTGGCACTGCAGCTGCTTTGCCCCTCCTGGGGCTTGGCAGAGAGAAAGAAGGAAAAAAAATGCATCCCAGCTTGGCACGCCTTCCATTTCTTAATATGAAGTTTTTATCCCCGTCATTTTCTAGTCAGGAGAATTTTTTTGTCCCCATGGTGGCCACGTTGCCTTCCCCATTCCCTGTCCTTAGAAGGCAGAGTTGATTTAATTTTATCTGGCATCAGATACCCAGGTTCATAAATTAGCCACTGAACATTGCTTTTCTTTGTTATTTTATCTCGCAGTCTTCCGGTTCACTTGC
The DNA here is from genome assembly GCA_963574635.1 of Cheracebus regulus. Taxonomy (NCBI): domain Eukaryota; kingdom Metazoa; phylum Chordata; class Mammalia; order Primates; family Pitheciidae; genus Cheracebus; species Cheracebus regulus. The sequence continues at coordinate 37,129 of CAUYQU010079944.1, forward strand.
AAATGCGTTTGCGATTTGTTTTAAAAGAGAACTTGCTCCTTGTTCAGATCTAATATTTCAAAACAAACAATAACATAGCAGTTTTAAAACAGACACATAAAATGATTTATCCTTAGGAAAATGTTCAGAATTCTGCGACACCCGAGTTGACAGAACTGTGATGTTATTACTTCTTACATTTATAACTTGTAAGCCTTTGCTGTAGAAAAGAACAGCTGCCATTTTACTGTGGTCACTGTGGTCATAATAAGTATCATGTTTTCTTTCACTGGTGCTCGGGATGTGACAGGTAAGTGATACAAGTGCTTAGGCAAGGAATCCTAGAGCCGGAGTGTGTGGAAGACAACAAATGCCTTATAGTATTCCTATGAAACAAAATATTGATGAAAAAAATCCTTCTTATATTGTTTATTCACTTTAAAAGTTCATATGATGGAGAAAGAAATATGACCCTTTAAGCATTTTATATATGGTTTAAGTTGGTGACTTTCAGATGTGAGGAGAACCAGCTAGAAATATTTTATCTAGGGCACTAAATATTATTTACAAATTTTGGTATATAGAAACAAAAATCTATTTACAGAATTTTGTCTTAACTCTTGATCTCCAGCTCTGCTAGTGAGTGGATAATACCTCTGGCTGTCCCTCTTATAGCTTCTATGCATAACTATTTTAATTCCATATGTCTTTTGTAAACTCACAAATTACATAGCATTATTACTGTTCATTTATACCATCAATATTTGTTTAGATTTAACTGTATGTTTATCTTTTTTTTTTTTTTTTGAGAGAGTCTCGCTCTGTTGCCCAGGCTGGAGCACAGTGGTGCAATCTTGGCTCACTGTAACCTCTGCCTCCCAGGTTCAAGCAATTCTCCTGCCTCAGCCTCCCAAGTAGCTGGGACTACAGGTGCGTGCCACCACACCCAGCTAATTTTTTATTTTTCGTAGAGATGGAGTTTCACCATGTTGGCCAGGCTGATCTCGAACTCCTGACTCAGGTGATCCACCCGCCTTGGCCTCCCAAAGTGCTGGGATTACAGGTGTGATACACCACATCTGGCCATATGTTTATCATTTATTCTCTATTCTCAGATCTTCTTGCTGAGATAATAACCCTTCTTCTTGAAGGGTATCCTTATTTAGAAGCTCTTTTACTGTGGGTCTTCTGTTCGTATAACCACTGTTAAGCTGAAAATGTCTTGATAGAGAGTTTTCCTGGTTATTCACCTCTAAGATGTGAGATAGTTTCTCTCAGCCCTTGAGGATTTTGTTTCATTGTCATCTGGCTTCTAATTCTGTGAGGTAGTTACTTTTGCTAGTTTAGTTGCTGTTTCCTTTTTCTCTGACTGCTTTGACAGTTTCTCTTTGTTTTTGATCTATGGTATCATTATGTGTTTAGATATGGGTGTTTTTTTAAATTTTATTTTAATTCACCCTCCTTGGGATTTTTTTGGTCTTTCTAAATTGAATGGTTCATGCCCCTTATTTATTTTGGTAAATTCTTAGCACCATGCCTTTGAATATTGTATCTACCCTATTCCCTTTTATTTTTTTTCCTAAAACTTTGTGAGGAAATGTATGTTGGACTGTCTTATTCTGTCTTCTATGTCTCTTAACTTCTTTTTTAATATTTCACATTTTTTTTGTTTCCCTGTGCCCTTTTCTATGTAATTTCTTCAGACCTATCCCCCAGGTCACTAATCCTTGCTTCAGTTGTGCCTAAATTGCTGTTTTACATGTATATTCAGTTTAAAATTTATTAATTATAAAATTTTCATTTCCAAATGTGTTAAAAATATTTCTGGCCAACTTTTATAGTCTCATGCTCATTACTCATGTTTTCAGTCTTCTCTTTATTATTATAAATGAATTAAATAGAACTTTAAAACATGGATCTCATATTTCCAGTATCTTAAGTCTTTATAGATCTGATTCAGTTTAGTTGGCCTTTTTAAAAAAATACTTTTTTCATGGGATTTCTCTTGACTTTTGTTCATGGTGCTTCGCTTTCCTATGTATTTTATAATTTCTAATTCTGTGCTCTGCAACTCTATCTGCAGGAATACTTTGAAACCAGGTTGTGAGTGTGTTCTTCTGGGCATGATGTACATTAGTTTCTGACAGGCGCTAGAGACCTGGTCCACTTTAAATTCTGACTCAGGCATACAGTTATTAAGACCATACAAGTAATACACGGATGATGTTTCATACCATAGCTATACAGAGTCAAAGTTGAGACATATATTTTCCTTTGTTTGACTTAAACAGCAGAAAGTTATTGTCTCACCATTCTGGAGACTAGAAGTCCAAGTTCAAGGCATGGATTCCTTCTGCAGCCTGTGAGGGAGAATCTGCTGCAGGACCCTTCCCTAGCTGCTGGTGATTTGCTGTCAATCTTTGATGTTCTTTGACATGTAGATGCATCATCATGATCTCTGCCTTCATCTTCACGTGGTGTTCTACTTCTGTATATGTCTGTGTCCAAATTTCCACTTTTATTTGAGACGGAGTCTGATTCTGTCTCCCAGGCTGGAGTGCAGTGGTGTGATCTCAGCTTACTGAACCCTCCGCCGCCCAGGTTCAAGTGATTCTCCTGCCTCAGCCTCCTGAGTAGCTGGGATGACAGGCATGTGCCACCATACCTGGCTAATTTTTGTATTTTTAGTATAGATGGGGTTTCACCATGTTGGCAAGGCTGGTCTTAAACTCCTGACCTCGTGATCCACCTGCCTGGGCCTCCCAAGGTGTTGAGATTACAGGTGTGAGCCACCGAGCTCGGCCCAAATTTCCACCTTTTATGAGGCCATCAGTGTATTAGATGAGGGACCCACCCCCTGTTGCCAAATATGGTCATATTGTGAGGTCCTGGGGGTTGGAATTTCAACATAGGAATATTGGGAGCATATAATAGAAGTCATAGCAGTGTCTTAACCTGGGTTAAACCCCCAGAAAGCAAAGCCTGAGACATGGATTTATGTGCGTATTTTATTCTAGGCCATGATCCTGAGGAACAGAAGTGAGAGACTGAGGAGAGTCCAACAGGGAGAAGGGAAAGTCAGTCCAGGGTGCTCTCAAGTTGGACCGTATTGGAAGCCAGTAGCTGCTTTTGCTGTCTTCTGAAAAGTGGACATATTTCCTCCTAACTCACTCTTTCTCTGAGATTATGACACTTCCTGCCTCCACTTTTGGAAAATGGTCTTCAATTGGGTTATTTCCCTGTCTAGGCTAACACTTGTCCCTTGGTGTCTTGTGGCCTAAACAGCAGGCCAACTGGTCCCAGTACCTGCCTTGGGTCCCCAGTCTCTGCCCTAATGCAGCTCCTGTTTTATTCCTGCACTCAACACTTTCTCCTTACTGTCTTGCAGGCCATCCAGTCACTTAGAAGATGGTTTTCAAACATTTCTTAAGTAATCTTAAATGTTCCAAAGTAGAGAGTTTCAAGATCTCTAGTCTGCTATATTGCTAGAAATAGAATAGAAATGATTTACTTAAAAAAAAAATAGAGTGAACTCAAGACTATCCTTATACCATTTCACACAGGTATGTTCTGATAGACTGCTGGGATTAGAGAAATGAGGTGTTGTTATGGATTGTGATAGTTGCTCAGTCCCCCAGCCTGGGCTGCAGAGGACAGTCCCTGGGCCCTGGGCTTTCATCAGTGGCTGGGCTGTCACTTGTCCTGTTTCTCTAGACTACGTTGTATCTGAATTACAGGTGGAGAGGCCTCAGGTTACTAAATGATAATGTCAGCTGTCACAAGGTTAAGGTATACAAACGTTTGAACAGATGTTGGGATAATGTTGGCACTTGTCAGAGCTTGTTATCCTTGGATTCCTGTCATTTATTGAACTGTTATCGATTGAGCTCCTACTATGCATTATTTACTGTACTGGGCATTGGAGAGACAGGTAATCAGTGCCTGTCCTTAGGAAGCCCAGAATCTAGTGAGCAGACAGTTCATTTCAGTGGACACGATAAGGACAGGGAGAAGCCTAGGGCGAGGCGCCAACCCAGCTTTAGAGCATTGAGGACGAAGCTTCTATCTGTGCTGCAGCTGAAGGGCCAGCAGGAGCCATCGAGGTAGAGAACCGAGGAAGCACATTCCAGGCGATGGTGAGAATGTGCACAGCTATGGAGGCCACAGGGTGTTTGGGTTTGGGGAACTGCAGGTTCCAGAGCATAGCTGGGAAGGCTTGAGAGTGGGGCAGGAAATGATGGAAGCTGAGCCTGCAGGAAGCCTGGGGCCTTCATGTGGAAGCCTCAGCAACTGTGTTGGGGAGCCCAGCTGGGGAACGGGGGAGCTCTCTTACTTGGGTAGTGACTGATGTAATGAGTTGCTGTGTTCATTTCTCTTAGAAGCCAGCTTCTATCATGGAAGAGAAAACACCAGGCTCTGGAGTCAAGGCAGCCTTATATTCAGATTCCAGCTCCACTCTGTCTGGGTGGTCTTGGAATTGATTTATTTACCTTTGGGAAATCTCTCTTTCCTTATGTCATAAATGAGAGAAAATGGACTAAACAGCCTCCTCCGTTTCCGGTATCCCATGGTTCTGTGGGAAAAACTACGTAAATGTGCAACCAACCCCCCCGCCCCGACACACACAGCTTAGGTAAAAACAGTGGCCACGTTTAGGAATATTTGCAGATATTGTCCTGATGGTAATTCTGTCAATTTCTGGTTTCCAACTAGCTGTTTAACTTCTGACCGTGCTTCGTGGATATTTATGGTGAATGGATGTTTGTTGGATGAGTAAATTCTCATGCCTGAAACAAAATGTTAGCCATGTGACTTCCAATGCATTGCGCTAACCCAGCTCTGATTTTCTCGATAGATGAGCTCTCTCCGGAACAGCACAACCTTTCCTTATACTCCGTGGAGCTCGTGCTGAAGAAAAGCACTGGGCACAGCACTGCACAAGTGGCCTTAACAGAAACTGCGCTAGAGTCCCAGCACAGCAGTCCTCTCCATGTCACAGCCCCGTCATCTGCCGCTACTTTTAATACAGCCTTTTTTAACCAAGGAAAACAGACCGAAAGTACAGCAGCTCACAGCATCTTTGTGGCAACTTATGTGTCAGTGACGAGTAATGAGGTGGCCATCGATGACGATGAGATGGATAACTTTCTGCCAGATACTCACTGGGCCACTCCACAGATGGTTTCTCCAATACAGTATATCACTGTCAGCCCACCGGGGCTGCCCGCGGAAGCATTAGAACCTGTGCTCACTCCGTCGTTACCCATGGTTTCTTTACAAGATGAAGAAGTGACATTGGGCTGGCAGAACACAACGCGACAACCAGCAGCATATGCTGAGTCCGCCAGTCACTTCCACACCTTTCGGTCAGCTTTTCACACCTCTGAGGGCATCGTTCCAACTCCTGGCAGGAATTTGGTGCTTTATCCTACTGATGCTTACAGTCATTTATCAGGCAGGACTCTGCCAGAGATGGTGGCTTCCCTAACAGAAGGTGTGGAAACCCCCCTTTTTTTAAGCTCCCGGTCTTTAATGCTGCAGCCTTTAGGCGATGGCATTACTAGACCGTTTCCCTCCTTGGGGGAGGTCTCACAGCCTCCAGAGGAGGTTGGGGCCACAAGTACAGACAGAGACCCTGATGTGACCACTGTGTTGAGTCAAAGTCTAGAAGAAACCACCTCTCCAAGAACATACTCTACTGTGACTGCGTCACGCACAGCCCTTGCGTTCGGCAGGACACATTCTGCATTGCTTTCAACTCCTCTTGCATTTGTGTCCTTTTCTGCTCCCCCAACTGATGTTTCGTCTAAGCCCTTTCTCCCCAGTGACTCCAGGAAGACATCAGAATTGCTCAGCCATTCAGCCCTCTCCAGTCCCGTGGAGAGCACTCCCCTCCTGAGCCCGGTGTCCTCATTCAGACCATACACTTGGTGCGCAGCCTGCACTGTGGCTTCACCTCAGCACGTTCTGGCCACAAGCCTTGTGGAGAAAGACGTGGGATCAGGGGATGGTGCAGAGACCCTGACCGTGACCATGCTGGAAGAAAGCAGCGTCTCTCTAATGAGTAGCATCGTAGCAGATTTCTCTGAATTTGAGGAAGATCCTCCAGTGTTTAATACGCTTTTCCCCTCCAGACCTGTGGTCCCACTTTCTTCCAGGTCCATGGAAATCTCAGAGACGAGTGTTGGTGTTTCCACCAATGTGGATGTGAGCAGTGTTATAACCACACAGGCTCCCCCTGCGCATGGCCACCTCTCTGTGCTGGTGTCACTACGTCCCAGTGCTGGCCCCTCGTCTGTTGCGGAAACGCAGGTGATACCGTCCAGTGTGACCGCTGCATTCTTCTCGGTCATCACCAGCATTCTCTTTGACTCATCTCTCTCTGCCATAGCGAACAAAAACACGCCGTTGCCTGCCGTCAGAGACCCGAGTGTTTTTACGCCTTACAGCGTGGTTCCTTCAGTGGAGTCTTCACTTTTCTCTGACCAAGGTTCTTCCAGTTTTTCCAATTATAAACCCGGAGGTGCTTTGGATTTCGCATCCAGCTTTTTCTCAACGCCTCCACTGGAACTCAGCGGCTCCATCTCTTCACCTTTGGAAGCGTCTCTGTCTCTGATGCCGAGTGACCTGTCCCCCTTCACGTCTCAGCCTTTTTCTACCTTGGTTGAGACATTTAGATTGTTCAACTCGAGTGATCTGCAGTCATCTCGGCTGTCTCTTCCCAGCTCCACGGATCTTGAGTTTTCGCAGCTGCAGCCAAGTTCTGAGCTGCCTTTAAACACCGTCACTTTCCTACCTAGCCTCTCTGACGCGTCGCCACAGTCAAGCTTCCCTTCTGATGCTCTGGAGTTTGTTGAAACATCGATGGTTTCACTGACGGATTCAGCTCATTTTACCTCAGCTTTCACTGAAACTACCTCCTATCCTGAGTCTTCACTCTCTTTCCGTGAATCCGCAGTCACCACACTGGTGCCTCGCAGCTCTGGGTCTTTTGACATCTTGACTGCTGGGATTCACGCAACTTCGCCATTGACCACTGTCCACACAACACCCATTTTACCTGCGTTATCTTTCTTCTCAACTCTGACACCTCCTGACGACCAAATCAGTGCTACAGACAGTCACGCGTCTGTCCTAGCCTCTTTCTCCAAAGCCATTCCCACTGGCACGGTGTTGATCACTGACACGAACCCACCATCAGGATCCTGGTTTGTTTCTGAAGCGACCCCTTTCCCTCTGCCCACAGAGCTGACCGCTGTGGACCCATCGCTCACACCCACAGAGGTGCCACTGAACAGCTCCATGGTAGTGAGCCCAGCCAGCACCGGTGCTGCCACTGCTGGTCCCCTCGATTCCACCCTGATGAGCGACGCCCCGAGTCAGAGCCCCCCAGAGAGCAGCACTGCTCCTCCCCTTTCATCCCTGCGTCCCGTGACCACCTTCACTCTCGAAGCAACAGTCGACACGCCAACACTGGCCACCGCCAAGCCGCCATATGTTTGTGATATCACGGTCCCTGATGCCTATCTGATCACAACTGGTAAGGCCCAGCTTCCTGCTGCCTGTCTGGGGTGGGCGGTCTTTCTAAGGAGCTTGTGTGCAGTGCCTTGGGGGCCTGGAGCTTCGTGATTAAGAGCAGAGGCGCTGGGCTCAAATAACTCCCAGGTAGCACTCCTCCACTTACCTCCTGCAAGTTCTCGGGAGTTACTGAGCCTCTGTAATCTTCTGCTACCTCACCCATTAAACAAGGAGCTTGGTTAAACCTGCTTCGTCGGGCTGATGTTCAGATATAAATGCATTAGTGCCTGCAGCACACTCCGCCCCTGTCTACCACGTCAGAGGCATGCACGGGATGATGCCTATTAGTCAGCAGTCACAGGGAGAACAAATATTAGAACAAATCCAAGAACTAAACAAGCCTTGGAAGTTCTTGGTAGGATCTTCGTCCTGTCATAACCCAGTAGGTGCATAGATGACATAGTTTAAGCAAAACACTTTTTTGTTTAGTTCAAACAATGAGTTGGGCAACTACGTAAGGGTAACCCTTGCAATTTCTTATTCATTTACTCTAATTACTTTGCTTTGTAAGGAGACTGCACTTTGCTCTCATAGGTCCCAGTAAATGGTACTTGGGTCCTGAGGAAAGAAAAGTAGAGGCTGGGCACGGTGGCTCACGCCTGTCATCCCAGCACTTTGGGAGGCTGAGGCGGGTGGATCACCTGAGGTCGGGAGTTTGAGACCAGCCTGACCAACATGGAGAAACCC
>CAUYQU010079945.1:0-27779 GCA_963574635.1 Cheracebus regulus
ACACACACACACACACACACACACACACACACACACACACACACACACACACACACACACACACACACACACACACGCTGGGTATGGCATGGGCCTGTAGTCCCAGCTATTGGGGTGGGGCCAGGGAGGTGGGAGGCTGAATTGAGAGGATGGCTTGACTGGGAAGTTGAGGCTACAGAAGGCCATGATCACTCCACTGTACTCCAGCCTGGGTTACACAGCAAGACTGTCTCAGAAAAAAAAGAAAAAAGTCAAGAATGCATTCTTGAGGAATTCCACAAACAAAATGCACCAAATATAGCCAAAGAGTTTTCTGCGATCCAAGTGGAAAGCTATGAAGAAAGAGAACAGAAGCAGGAGGACGTTGATTTTCATCTCCTACTCTTTCGAGAAGTAAGATTATCTTTTAAAAAGTCTGAACGTTGGTAAGGAAAGACGACACAAGTCCTGCCCATAATATTTCACTTCTTTCCTAGGTAACAAACCAAATGACAGATAAAAGCACAATTATCTACCACTCAACTCCCAGGCATCAGCAGAGAATTCACATTCTGCTGGCTAAGGCAAAAAGGTGTACTGTATTTCCAGAGAGCCTGCAGAGTTCTGAGCACTACTCCCATAATCCTCGTATTTCAATCTATGCAAAGCCCCACGGGTCTAAGAAACAGATTATATAGCAGGCAGGAACACTCCTAGGTATGCAAACATGTTAAGGATCAAAATAAGAAAAGAGTAAATAGAGACCATACTATCTTTGCCAAGAAGTGATTTGTTTAAAAAATTAAAAAAAGAAATCCAGTTTACCTCCTTGTGTAATTCCTAATAAATTGCTGAGAAGTGATCTTATACAGGACTCTTGTATAATTTATTCTGATGCTCATAATCCAGAAAAATACAAGGTTGTAATAAAACCATTTTCAACTCAACACAGTCATTTCAGCTCTCTTGCCCTGTGGTCCACCTCTAGAAATAATTTCAGTGAATTGTTGCATTCAGAGGCATTTCTAAAAATGAATATATAGTGCCAGATTAATAAACTGTAAATTAGCAAACTTTCAAAAACCCTGGAAAGGTTTTGCTGTTGGTTTTTCTTTTTGAGTTTATCACATCCTGTAAAAAATAAGAAAGCACAACTATGTTCAAGGTGCAAGATTATTAGGGAGCAGCACACATACAAAGTACAATGAAGTAGCTTCAGGACAAGTCAAATCTGGAAAGACAACAATTATTAAAATGTTACTACCTGTACTTAGGGTATCATTTTAAGTGATTTGAATTCTAATATTTTAAGGTACATCTGTCACATTAAAGCTAAATCTGAAGCACAGATGTTTGACTGGAAATGTTATTTTACCAACGTCTAGAGAACTTAAGCTTTCTCATGGGTTGTACTGCCGCAGCAACTCTTCCGAAAAATGAGAGTAGATTCCTTTGGACAGTGGTAAGAATTATCACAATTCTGACTAATGCAGTAAGCTTCTCAGGAGTTAAGTGTACAAGAACTACAAGTCCTAAAACTTCTGTCCAAAAGAGAGTCAAGAAGCAGCTGGACAAACTTGAGGTTAAGGATGACTTTGTTGCCAGGCGTGGTGGCTCACGCCTGTAATCCCAGCACTTTGGGAGGCTGATCACAAGGTCAAGAGATCAGGACCATCCTGACCAACAGTTAAACCCCATCTCTACTAAAATATAAAAATTAGCTGGGCGTGGTGATGCACGTCTGTAGTCCCAGCTACTTGGGAGGCTGAGGCAGGAGAATCACTTGAACCCTGGAGGCAGAGGCTGCAGTGAGCCAAGATCACACCACTGCACTCCAGCCTGGCGCCTGGTGACAGAGCAAGTCTCAAAAAAAAAAAAAAAAAAAAAAAAAAAGGATGACTTTGTTTTGCCCTATCAGTTGGCTCTATCCTTTTGCTTAGCAAGGTCAAGCAGCCAAATCTTCCTATTTCCCTTTCTGAGTAGTAGCGAAACACCCATACATGCAATAAACAACGTAAATAGTTCAGGAACGGGCATTTTAAAGTTTTCTTCAAAAATGCCTTGGCAAATCAATCATTATAATCAAGTACTTTGAAAAACCTCATTTTTGAGTATTTCCTCCTGAGTTGCTGGAAAAATATAATTGTTCATTCGTACAGTTAACATTATAATCTACAGCAAATAGGTAAGAATTTAAGACAGGAAGAAATATAATAAAGATATTACCGATTACTTTTAAGTCCTTTTTTTTTTTTCTGAGACGGAGTTTTGCTCCATCACCGAGGCTGGAAAGCAATGGCGTGCGTGATCCTGGCTCACTGCAACCTCCGCCTCTGGGTTCAAGTGATTCTCCTGCCTCAGTCTCCTGAGTAGCTGGGAATACAGGCACACACCACCAAAGCCCGGCTAATTTTTGTATTTTTAGTAGAGACAGAGTTTCATCATGTTGGCCAGGCTGGTCTTGAATTCCTGACCTCAAATGATCTACCCGCCTTGGCCTCCCAAAGTGCTGGGATTACAGGCGTGAGCCACCACACCTTGTGTTTTAAGTCATTTTTTAAATCTTCATTCCCAAAATATTATCCCTAAAGTTGGTAATAAACAGATAAATTCTCCATGTAATCATTGGACTGCTCAACTACAAACCATGACTCATTAATTGTTAATATTATTAGGCAATACAAAGGAATTACTATACATCAAAATAACTCAGGCACTGCCCTAGAGTTAAAATCCTCTTGTAATATTATCTGGCTGCCTTGAGTTCCTCCTTGGTTTCAAAGCAGAGGGAAGAGGAGGAACTGGTAGCAAGAGCTTACAAAGTCTGTATCTGGCATAATAACCTGAACATATTAAGGTAACTGTCTTTTTTTTTTTTTGAGATGGAGTTTCCTTCTTGTAGCCCAGGCTAGAGCGCAATGGCAGGACCCTGGCTCACTGTAACCTCCACCTCCTGGGTTCAAGCAATTCTCCTGCCTCAGCCTCCCAAATAGCTGGAATTACAGGCGCCTACTACCATGCCTGGCATGATGTTGTCAAAGGGGCAGAGCCCATTGAGACTTATGATAAAAAAACAAATATGCCACAATTAAAACTAGAAACAAGCTGTTTATGAAACTGCTTTGCAATCTGATGGCCAGGCTGGTCTCAAAATCCTGACCTTAGGTCATTCACCTGCCTCAGCCTCCAAAAGTGCTGGGATTACAGGTGTGAGCCACCACACCGGACCAGGTGCCTATTTATTTATTTAGAGATGAAGTTTCGCTCTTATTACCCAGGCTGGAGTGCAATGGCGCGATCTTGGCTCACCACAACCTCCGCCTCCTGGTTTCAAGCGATTCTCCTGCCTCAGCCTCCCAAGTAACAGGCATTACAGGCATGCGCCAACATGCCCAGCTAATTTTGTATTTTCAGTAGAGACAGGGTTTCTCTATGTTGGTCAGGCTGGTCTTGAACTCCCAATCTCAGGTGATCTGCCCATCTCAGCCTCTTGAAGTGCTGGGATTACAGGCATGAGCCACCACACCTGGCAAGATGCCTATATTTATTTATTTATTTATTTATTTTTCCCCGCCCACCCCTGGTACCTGTATTTTTAAACAGCATTTTCCTTACTGACATCTGAAGCTTAAGATTTACTTGTGTTTCTTTCTCCTCCTACTTGACACATTTTTAGTATGTGAGGATTAACATATGAGAAGCACATAGTTTTACACCGGAGATGGTAAATGTTGCCAATTATTTGTTAAATAAGCAATGATCATTTGACTGAAATAGAGTACATCAAAAATTGATTAGAAATGACATTCTGTTGCTGGACATGGCGATCCCAGCACTTTGGGAGGCCAAGGCAGGCGGATCACTTGAGGTCAGGAGTTCCAGACCAGCCTGGCCAAGATGGTTAAGCCCCGTCTCTACTTAAAAAAATGTAAAAATTAGCCGGAGGGGTAGCAGGTGCCTGCAATCTCAGCTACTCTGGAGGCTGAGGCAAGGAGAATCACTTGAACCTGGCAGGCAGACATTGCTGTGAGCCGAGATTGTGCCATTGCACTCTAGCCTGAGTGGAAAGAGAGAAACTCCACTGCGGGGGGAAGGGTGGAGAAGAAATGATGTTCTATTGATTACAACAATCAGGAACCCTGGCTGGGTACAGTGGCTTAACCCTGTCGTCCCAACACTTTGAGAGGCTGAGGCATGGGGACCACTTGAGCCTAGGAGTTTAAGACCAGCCTGGGCAACATAGTAAGACCTTCTCTCTACAAAAAATAAACTAAGGCTGGGTGCGGTGGGTCACACCTGTAATCCTAGCACTTTGGGAGGCCAAGGCAGGCTGATCACTTGAGGTCAAGAGTTCAAGACCAGCCTGGCTAACATGGTGAGACCCCATCTCTACTAAAAATACAAAAAAATAGTGGGTCATGGTGGCATGTGCCTGTAATCCCAGCTACTCGGGAGGCTGAGGTAAGAGAATCGCTTGAACTCTGGAGGCAGAGGTTGCAGTGAGCCGAGATAGTGCCACTACACTCCAGCTGGAGCAACAGAGTGAGTCTCTGTCTCTAAATAAATAAACTAAATAAATAAAATGCAATAATTAGGAACTCATCTAAATAGTTCTCAAACCTCCAGCCTGAATTTTTCTGAGTTCAATGCCTAAAGCTCTTAATCACTATATTACTGTATTCCAAAAATTAAACCCCAGGTTCCAAAGCACAGGTCACCTGTGAAAAACCATGTTTAACTCTCACATTACTTGGGGAAATCTTTATTTCCCCATATTAACAATACACCATCATATTCATTTACTCTCTGTAAATTGTCTCCAGATTCTCAGAGATCCTCCATAGAGCCTATGTGGGACAATTCTAGGTGTTTTACTCATTAAGTCTGTAATTTGGAACCTTGCAAACGACATCAACACAATCCTAAATCACCTCATTAACCAATGCAACTTTTTGGAAAATCTCTCTCTCTACCTGGATTTATCATTTCCTCAAAAAGCTTATTTCTCTAGGAGAGAGAAAACATGATTTAGCATCAGGCCACTGCAGTGGCTCACATTTATAATCCCAGCACTTTGACAGGCTCAGATGGGTGGATCACTTGAGGCCAGGAGTGTGAGATCATCCTGGGCAACACGGTGAAATTTCATCTCTACTAAAAACACAAAAATTAGCAGGGTGTGGTAGCACGCGCCTGTAATCCCAGCTACTTGGAAGGCTGAGGCAGAAGAATCACTTGAATCCAGGATGTGGAGATTGCTGTGAGCCAAGATCTCGCCACTGCACGCCAGCCTGGACAATAGAATAAGACTCTATCCAAAAAAAAAAAATTTGATATCCAATACAAAAGAAAAATATCAAATACTATGTATAACTTAAAGCTGCTTAATGCTTAAGAGGAATATAAAATATCCTATTTCATTGTTCTTTAAGTAAAACACAGGTAAAGGCAGCACTATTAATTATATATAACATAGAATTTTATGTGAGGCGAATGCCAGTTTATGTTTTATTTTATTTATTTTGAGATGGAGTCTCACTCTGTCACCCAGGGCTTATTCATTTTGAGATGGAGTCTCGCTCTGTCATCCAGGCTGGAGTGCAGAGGCGCAATCTCAGCTCACTGCAACCTCTGCCTCCGGGGTTCAAGCGATTCTCCTGCCTCAGCCTCCTGAGTAACTGGGATTACAGGCGTCCACCACCACGCCCGGCTAATTTTTTTGTATTTTTGGTAGAGACAGGGTTTTACCATGTTGGCCAAGCTGGTTTAGAACTCCTGACCTCCGGTGATCCACCCGCCTCAGCCTCCCAAAGCGCTAGAATTACAAGCATGAACCACCACACCCTGCCTCAGTTTATATTTTAATCATTTAAAATACTGTAACACTATAAGTATCTTTCTGATAAATGAAAAGATTAGAAAATAGATTGAGGATATTGAGAAGAAATAGTTGAAATGAAATAAACTAGGCTGGGCTAAGTAGCTCACACCTATAATCCCAATACTTTGGGAGGCCTAGATGGAAGGATGGTTTAAGCTTAAGAGTTTGAAACCAGCTTGGGCAACATAGTGAGATCCCTATCTCTACGAAAAATTAAAAACCAGCCAGGCATAATGGCAGGTGCCTGTGGTTTATGCTACTCAAGAGGCTGAGGTGGGAGGATTGCTTGAGCCCAGGAGGTCAAGGCTGCAGTGAACTATAATCTCACCATTGCACTACAGCCCCGACAGAGCGAGACTCTGTCTCAAAAAAAAAACTTTCTAATGTGAAGATAAGATAGAGCCAAAATTACCTTAGAAAATCCTCTTAATCTCCCATTAAGTACATGGCCTCTATTTAGGGTATTTACACCATCTCTCTGGTTTCTTCCTCTTTAAAATAAGAATAGCAATATACCTATATTACCAGGTTGTTGAGAAGATTAAATGAATTAAAGTAAACTCTTTAAAGAACCCAATCGGTAGTAGCCAACCAAAATAGATAAGCTATTATTATCATTAGGAACAACTTTTTTTTTTTTTTTTGAGATAGAGTTTCACTCTTGTCTCCTAGGCTGGAGTGCAATGGCGTGATCTCAGCTCATTGCAACCTCCACCTCCCAGATTCAAGCAGTTCTCTTACCTCAGCCTCCCGAGGAGCTGGGATTACAGGCATGCGGCACCACGCTCGGCTAATTTTTTAAATCTTTAGTAGTGACGGGGTTTCACCATGTTGGCCAGGTGGGTTTCAAACTCCTGACCTCAAGTAATCCACCCACCTAGGCCTCCCAAAGTGCTGGGATTACAGGCATGAGCTATAGCGCCCAGCAGGAACAACTTTTCAAAACAGACTTAGAGCTTCAGGATAGGTAGTGTGCCCAAGGAGGGCATGGAAGCTCCACGTCCCTTCCTCCATACCTTGCCCTATGTGTCTCTTCATCTGTATCTTTTGCAATAATATCCTTTATAATACACCAGCAAACCTCTGCCACTGCCATAAGAATTTGCCTGTGCTAACATACTGGTATGAGGAGAATAAGATGGAAAGAGGAGAATGGCTCCAGCTGCCCAGGGATCTGCAGTGATGGGATGAGCTGCCTCAGCTGCCCCAGCCTGAAACAGTCACATGGAGAAGCCCAAACTACAGGAGGAGAACTCCACTTGACCCACAAACTCACAAGGTTATCAAATGATTGTTTTTTTGTTGTTGTTGTTGTTTTGAGACGGAGTCTCGCTCTGTCACCCAGGCTGGAGAGCAGTAGCGTGATCTTGACTCACTGCAACCTCTGCCACCCGGGTTCATGCAATTTTCCTGCCTCAGCCTCCCGAGTAGCTGGGACTAAAGGTGCACACCACCAAGCCCAGCTAATTTTTTTGTAGTTTTAGTAGAGACGGGGTTTCACCATGTTGGTCAGGCTAGTCTTGAACTCCTCAGGTGATCTGCCCTCCTCAGCCTCCCAAAGTGCTGAGGTTACATGCTTGAACAACCACGCCTGCCTGATTGTTATTTCTTTAAAAAATGAATCTTCGGCTGGGTGTGGTGGTTCATGCCTGTAATCCAAGCACTTTGGAGGCCAAGGCAGGCAGATCACCTGAGGTCAGGAGTTCAATAACAGTCTGACCAACATGGTGAAACCCAGTCTTTAAAAAAAAAAAAAAGAATCTTTACGTAAAAGAATCACACTCAACTGTGAGATGGTCCAACTATAAGGCTTGCAAGAACTGAGAACAATGAAGAAGTTTACTTTCTTCAACTGCAATCAAAACCTGTCCTGAGAACATATACTCAGTGTGAGGAAAGATGGCTAAAACTGCCTGTGCTGTTAAAAAATACTCATTGGCAGAGCAAAAACAATTAAACAATCATATTTTAATGCAGTTATAATGTGAATTTGCTGAATTCATTCCTCCTCTAAACTCATTACTTTCTTCAATCCAGCCTTGCTCTATGTGATGGACTGGGTGATCAGTTTTTTCATTTTTATTTGTTTTTTATTTTATTTCAAATGGAATCTCGCTCTGTCGCCCAAGCTGGAGCACAGTGGCATGATCTATTTTCAGTGCAATCTCCACTTCCCTGGTTCAAGCAATTCCCCTGCTTCAGCCTCCCAGAGTAGCTGAGATTACAAGCATGCACCACCATGCTTGGCTAATTTTTTTGTATTTCTAGTAGAGATGGGGTTTCCTGGCCTGGAACTCCTGACCTCCTGCAATCCTCGCACCTCCGCCTCCCAAAGTGCTGGGATTACAGGCATGAGCCACCACGCCTGCTTAATTATTTTTTTAAAAGATGAATCTTTACATAAAAGAATCACACTCAACCGTAAGATGGTCGAACTATAAGGCTTGTGAGAATTGAGAATGATGAAGAAGTTTGCTTTCTTCAACTACAATCAAAACCCAGCCGTGTACGGCCGGGTTATCAGTTTTAAAATTACCCCAAATTTGCCTTTTAGCTGGAACCACCATCTTCCAGTAATTCATCAAAATGACAAACACAAAGGAAAAGAGGAGAGGCACCTGATATATGTACTCTAGGACATTAAAAAAAAAATGTGGGGCCAGGCGTGTAGTGGTTCATGCCTGTAATCCCAGCACTTTGGGAGGCCGAAGTGGGTGGATCATCTGAGGTCAGGGAGACCAGCCTGGCCAACATGGTGAATCCCCAAAAATTTAGCCAGGCATGGTGGCATGCGCCTGTAATCCCAGCTATTCAGGAGGCTGAGGCAGGAGAATCGCTTGAACCCAGGAGACAGAGGTTGCAGTGAGCCAAGACTGCACCATTGCTTTCCAGCCTGGGCAACAAGAGCGAAACTCCATCTCAAAAAAAAAATTTGGCCATATACATGCAAATCCACAAGAAACATGAGATACAGTAGACATTGGGGGAATGAGTACTGCTCAAAAAGGAATGTCCCACAAACATTACCATGACAAAACTAGAAGAGCCTACAATGTTACCCATTATGCTGCCAGCTTGTTGTTAAACAAACAAGGGCAAGATTCTTGCCAAGAGAATTAATGTGTGTATTGAACAAATTAAGCACTCTAAGAGCCAAGATGGGATGAGAAAAAGAAGAAAACCTGGCCCTTGCGGTGGCTCACACCTGTAATCCTAGCACTTTGGGAGGCCAAGGCGGGTGGATCATGAGGTCAGAAGACTGCGACCATCCTGGGCTAACATGGTGAAAACCCATCTCTACTAAAAATATAAAAAGTTAGTGGGCGTGGTGGTATGCGCCTGTAGTCCCAGCTACTCAGGAGGCTGAGGCAGGAGAATCACTTGACCCTGAGAGGCAGAGGCGGCAGTGAGCTGAAATTGTGCCACTGCACTCCAGCCTGGGCAACAGAGCGAGACTCCATCTCAAAAAAAAAAAAAAAAAAAAGAAAGAAAATCTGGGCGTGGTGGCTCACATCTATAATCCTAGCACTTTGGGAGGCTGAGGCAGGCGGATCACCTGAGGTCAGGCATTCAAGACCAGCCTGGCCATCATGGTGAAATCCTGTCTCTATTTAAAATAAAAATATAAAATAAATAAGAAAACCAAAGAGAAAGGCACGTGGGTTCAAGTGAAGTGACACCCTGCTCCACTTAGAGAAGTACACTTTGTAAGAACCAATGGAAAGGCGCCTGAGCTGCTGCGACCTTTTCCCTATGAAAGTATAATAGTTATTAAAAATAAAAATAAAAATAAAAGACCTTGGCTGGGCATAGTAGCTCATGCCTGTAATCCCAGCACTTTGGGAGGCCAAAGAAGTAGGATGGCTTGAGCCAAGGAGTTCAAGACCACCCTGGATACACAGCAAAACCCCGTCTCTATTTAAAAAATGTAAAAACATATTAGCTGGGTGTAGTGGCATGCACCTACAGTCCTAGCTGCTGGGAAAGCTGAGGTGGGAGGATTGCCTTAGCCCAGGAGCTGGAGGCTGCAGTGAGCCATGATTGCACCACTGCACTCTAGCCTGGGCAAACAGAACAAGACCCTGTCTCTAAAAGGAATAAATAAATAAATAAATAAAAGACCTCTGGACTATGACAGAAAAAAAAAGTATCAAGCATCCTTTAGGGAATAAGCATTTTGTTCTTTAAAAAAAAAAAAAAAATTCAGGCCAGGCGTGGTAGCTCACCCCTGTAATCTCAGCACTTTGAGAGTCTGAGGCAAGCAGACTGCTTCAGACTAGGAGTTTGAGACCAGCCTGGACAACATGGCGAAACCCCATCTCTACAAAAAATCAGCCAGGCACATGTGTGTCCCAGCTACTCAGGAGACTGAAGTGGGAGGATCACGCGAGCCCAGGGAGGTCCAGGTTGCAGTGAACCATGATTGTGCCACTGCATTCCAGCCCGGGCAACAGAGTAAGACCCTGTCTCAAAATAAATAAATAAAATTCAAATGGTCACAACACTGGAAAAAAAATCACTTCCACACGTAAAAAGTTTCTGCTGAACAAATATGCTCAAATGCTAGTTTCCTAACCAGTCCAAAAGGGCACTCTCACGTACTGCAAGGTGATGTGTATGTGTCAATATTTTGAGTTTCCTCACCCCTCTTTCTCAATTTCTGACCACAAACTGGTAACTTCATCAGATGACTGCCCAGAATAAACACATATGAAGAAATAAGCCACTCTACTCTTCTAAAAGTTAGCAGGGGCTGTACAAGTTTACAAAACAGACTCCAGCATTTTAAAAGGGTAACTAACTTTAAAAATACAAGTTAAAAATGAGCTAGTTCAAAAACAATTACGCTAAAACAATCAGTTCCACAGTGAACAATACCTGGAGCCAACTTTATTTTTAACTCTCACCGCAAATGAGCTTTGAAATTATTTTTATTTTAAATCACTTTGTCTGGACTCTTTTGTAACCCAAAATTTTCTTTTCACCTTCAAATCAGTTTTTCATCTAGTCAGCAACTGCTAATTTTTAAAATGAACAGACTTGTATACAAAGTACATCATCAACACAAGTACCAAAATACACAATGTACAAATAAAATACGGTTTAGGGATGTTTACTCAGATGGCCAAGTAACAGTGCAGTTTAAAAAAAAAAAAAAAGCTACATAATGAAGTGGAAAGAAAGGGGGGGAAAATCACCCAGTTATCTCATCTTGCTAAATTTAATCATCTGGAAACACTAACATCTTGCATATTCAACAAGTGGTTAAAAAATTATCCCTCTCCAAAGATAAGGACACAGAATATAAGTGAATCATTCATTCTACACATTGGCATCACTCATTTGGGTAGAGGAGATATGTCCTCAAGAGAAGAGGTATTCCCCTATGTCAACATCTTACCAAAACAATTTCAAGAAGTAACCATCTGGATTAGCCGGATGTGGTGGTACATGCCTGTACTCCCAGCTACTCAGAAGGCTGAGGCACGAGAATCGCGTGAACCCGGGAAGCAGAGGTGGCAGTGAGCCGAGATCGCACCAGGCTGTCCTCCAGCCTGGGTGACAGAGTGAGACTCTGTCTCAAAAAAAAACAAAAAAAAAGTAACCATCTGATTCAGTCAGCTCTCCTACTATACTTCCTTCTCGAGTCAATGGCTTTCAACAGAAAGATTCCCTAGTCTTTAGTGGTGTTCTCAATAGTAAACTTTGCTTTAGCAACTTCTAAGAGCTATAGTAAGACACCTGTAAAACTGACAGCATTTGTTTTTCAGAAATTACTCTTAACCAACTTTTCAATAATCATTTTCTCAAAAGAAGGACATGTTTAAAATATTTCCCTGGCCAAACATGGTGGTTCATGCCTGTAATCCCAGCAATTTGGGAAGTCAAGGCAGTAGGATGGCTTCAGCCAAGGAGTTCAAGACCATCCCGGGCAACAGAGTGAGACCCCATCTCTATAAAAATAAAACAAAATTAGCTGGGTATGGTGGCCCATGCCTGCAGTCTCAGCTACTTAGAAGGCTGAGGCGGGAGGGTTACTTGAGCACAGGAGTTCAAAGCTGCAGTGAGCTGTGATCGTGCCACTGCACTCCAGCATGGGGGACAGGGACTGTCTCTTACAGAGACACACACACTTTTCACTGTTAGTTACACCATTAATTCAAAGTAGCAAGGTATAATTTACCTTGCTAGAGGTAAAATAGTAAATAAAACACCAAAATGTAACATAGGGTCAGATGCAAAGGCTCACACCTATAATCCCAACACTTGGGGAGGCCGAGGCAGGAGGCATGCCTGAGCCCAGTTCAAGACCAGCCTGGGCAACACAGTGGGAACCTCTTCTCTACAAAAATAATTTTTTTAAATTAGCTGGGCATGGTAGCCATGCCTACAGTCCCAGCTACTTGGGAGGCTGAGGTGGAAGGATTGCTTGAGCCCAGGAGGTCGAGGTTGCAGTGAGCTGTGACTGCACCACTGCACTCTAGCCTGGGTGACAAAATAAAACCCCATCTCAAAAAAAAAAAAAAAATAACCTACATAAATATATACCAAAGCATTAAAGAACTACATGTATTTCCTGGCCAGGCGCAGTGACTCACACCTGTAATCCTACCACTTTGGGAGGCCAAGGCAGGCAAATCACCTGAGGTACGGAGTTCAAGACCAGACTGACCAACATGGAGAAAACCCATCTCTACTAAAAATACAAAATTAGCCAGGCGTGGTGGCGCACACCTGTGATCCCAGCTACTTGGGAGGCTGAGGCAGGAGAATCACTTGAACCCCGGAGGCAGAGGTTGCGGTGAGCCAAAATCACACCACTGCACGCCGGCGTGAGCAACAAGAGCGAAACTGTCTCAAAAAAGAGCTACATGTATTTCCTATATCTTGTTATAATCCATCATCCAGTATAGAACCTTGTACAAAATTAGGTAATCAAATATCTGAATAAAATATTAATGGAAAAAATGCAACAATTACAATATTTATCCTAACCTTTTTTCATGAATACCAAGTCACTATCACATATAACCTAAAGAACCAGAATGCTTCTCTATAGACTGTAACCTGGCATAGAATGAAAGGAAAATAAGAATAAAGAGCACCATTCATTCAACAATTTCTAAGAATCTACTTTCAACTGCCAGCTGCTTTGAGAAATATAAAGCCCAAGAAGACATGGTCCTTGCATTCCAGGATCCCTTAAAGCAGCAGTAAAAACCACCACCACTTAATAAAAGTGGAATATGTGCTAGGCACTGGGCTAAGAGCTTTCAGGAAGACAAGCAGGCCTACAACAAAATATGAAATTAAGGATAGCCAGGATTCTTTTTTTTTTTTTTTTTTTTTAAAGACCAGGTTTTACCATGTTGGTCAGGCTGGTCTTGAACTCCCAACCTCAGGTGATCCACCCGCCTTGGCTTCCAAAGTGCTTGGATTACAGGCGTGAGCCACCACGCCCGGCCGGATAGTGAGGATTCTTAAGAAAAATACTGTAAGTATCTGAAGTGTGGAAAGGTCACTTCTAGCTTGAGTAGAAGAGGTAGACAAGGATATTTTACTGCAGTATTTGAGCTTGAAGGGGTAACATTTCAACAGACTAACGCCGAGGTAAAACAAAAGCTAAAGTGTGTCCAGGGAATGAGCACAGACAAGCAGGTAAAGAAATGAGCCTGATGAAGGGTATATACAGCCTTTCTTCATTTTAAATCTTCATATGTCATGTCTTACAAAGGCACTCATTATAAATAGCAAGCCCTTTCACTTCTAAAATGTTTACCCTGCTGGGGTTTTTTTTCTTTTCTTTTTTTTTAGACAGAGTCTCGCTCTGTCGCCAGGCTGGAGTACAGTGGCGCAATCTCAGCTCACCACAATCTCCACCTCCTGGGTTCAAGCAATTCTCCTGCCTCAGCCTCCCAAGTAGCTGGGATTACAGGCACACACCACCATGGCTAGCTAATTTTTGTATTTTTAGTAGAGACAGGGTTTCACTGTTTTGGTCAGGTTGGTCTCTAAACTACTAACCTTGTGATCCGCCCACCTGGGCTTCTCAAGATGCTGGGATTACAGACATGCGCCACCGTGCCCAGCCTGCTTTTTTTTCTATGGCACTTAGACATTACATAAATTAGAGGGGGGTCTTTTAACTCCTTGTTTTATCTTTTTCTTTCCTTCCCCAAATAACCAATTATTTTTCAGTGTTTTCCTCCATGTTTATAATCTCATACTGATATATATATATATATATTGGCAATAATTTATTTTCCCAGCATACTCATTTTTTAAGATACACGAATTGATCACAGAATACATATTCAAAGAGGGAGGGAAAAATTAGAAATATGGGCCAGACATGGTGGCTCATGCCTGTAATCCCAGCATTTTGAGACGGTGAGGCAGGCAGATCACCTGAGGTCGGGAGTTTGAAACCAGCCTGACCAACAAGGAGAAACTCTGTCTCTACTAAAAATACAAAATTAGCCAGGCATGGTGGTGCATGCCTGTAATCCTAGCTACTCAGGAGGCTGAGGCAGGAGAATTGCTTGAACCCAGGAGGTGGAGATTGTGGTGAGTCGAGATCATGCCATTTCACTCCAGCCTGGGCAACAGAGTGAGACTCCATCTCAAAAGAAAAATTAAAAAATAAAATAAATAACCGCATAAAACTGTTGTTGGCTGGGTGCAGTAGCTCATGCCTATAATTCCAGCACTTTGGAAGGCTGAGGTGGGTGGATTGCTTGAGGCCAGGAGTTTCAGACCAGTCTAGGCAACAGGGTACCTCTACTAAAAATACAAATTAGCTGGACATGGTGACACAGGCCTGTAATCCTAGCTGCTTGGGAGACTGAGGCAGGAGAATCACTTGAACCCGGGAGGCGGAGCATGCAGTGAGCTGAGAGCTAGCCATTGCACTCTAGCCTGGGTGACAGAGCGAGACCTTACCTCAAAACCAAACAAAAGAAACCTGTTGTACACACTGTACTACTATTGTAATTTCACAGCCACCTCTTCTTACTATTGCAATGAACTCAAGTGTAACAAGTTGCAAATATCCACTTAAAAGGCCTGGTGTCCCTGTGAGCAGCTGGTCTCTCCAGTAAATTCCTATTGAAGTAAAAAGTGATATCTCTTGGCCAGGCACAGTGGCTCATGCCTGTAATCCCAGCACTTTGGGAGGCCAAGCTGGTGGATCACTTGACGTCAGGAGTTTGAGACCAACCTGGCCAACATGAGGAAACCCCATCTGTACTACAAATACAAACATTAGCCGGTCGTGGTAGCGGGCGCCTGCAATCCCAGCTACTAGGGAGGCTGAGGCAGGAGAATTGCTTGAACCCAGGAGGCAGAGATTATAGTGAGCCGACATCACACCATTGCACTCCAGCCTGGGCAACAGTGCAAGACTGTGTTGCAAACAAAAAATAAATAAAAGTGATCTCTCATGAGTCTTGTGTATTTTTCATCACGTACAGTGCAATACCATAAACTCTGAATAACACCATGGGACCCATATAAAGTGTCACTAATAATGCTGGAAGTGCTTCGAAGAAGCAAAGACATGTCATGACATTATAATAAAAAGTTGAGGTTGGGTGCTATGGCTGATGCCTGTAATCCCAACACTTTCGGAGGCCGAGGCAGGCGGATCACCTGAGGTCAGGAGTTCAAGACCAGCTTGACCAACAAGGAGAAACCCTGTCTCTACTAAAAATACAAAATTAGCCAGGCATGGTTGCACATGCCTGTAATCCCAGCTATTTGGAAGGCT
Source organism: Cheracebus regulus (assembly GCA_963574635.1). NCBI lineage: Eukaryota > Metazoa > Chordata > Mammalia > Primates > Pitheciidae > Cheracebus > Cheracebus regulus. Next base: position 15,630 of record CAUYQU010079945.1, read on the forward strand.
GAGGCAGGAGAATTGCTTGAACCCAGGAGGCAGAGGTTGCAGTGAGCTGAGATTATGCTATCGCACTCCAGCCTGGGCAACAAGAGTGAAACTCCATCTCAAAAAAAAAAAAAAAAGTTCAACCGCTTGACATATACAGCAGATTGAGGTCAGCAGCTGCGGTTGCCTGCCATTTCAGACAGACTCTTGATCTTTTCCTTTTAAGAGACAGCATCTTGCTCTGTTGCCCAGGCTAGAGCACCACAGCACAATCATAGCTTACTGCAGCCTCCAGCTCCTGGGCTCAAGCAATCCTCTCCTCAAACTACCAGGTAACTGGGACTACAGGCACATACCACATGCATAACTAATTTTTTTTGTAAGAGATGGGGTCTCACTATGTTGTCCAGACTGGTTCTGAACTCCTAGGCTCTAGCGATCCTCCCTCAGCCTCCCAAAGTGCTGAGATTACAGGCATGAGCCACAGAGGCTGGTCCTAAATACATTTTAGAGTAAGAGAATGAAAAAGGCAAGGCACCATGGCTCATGCCTATAATCCCAGCATTTTAGGAGGCCAAGGTAGGAGGATCACTTGAGCTCAGCAGCATCAGCCTGGGCAACATGGCAAAACTCCATCTCTACAAAATATACAAAACTTAGCTGAGCGCAGTGGCAAACACACCTGTAGTCCCAGCTACTCCGGAGGTTGAGAAGGAGGGATGGCTTGTGCCTGGGAAGTCAAGGCTGCAGTGAGCCGAGATCATCCCACTGCACTCCAGCCTGAGCAACAGAGTGAGACTCTCACTCACAATACAAAAAAAAGGGTATGAGAGTATAAAGTAACTACAACCATATTTATCAACTTATAGAAAAACTTTATTTTTGCTTATTTTTCTTCTTAGACCTCACAAGGATGAAAGAAAAACAATATTCTTTTTAAAAAGATGTCATTAATTGTGTAATTAATCTCTTTGAAGAACATTATACACAAATTTAAGAGGGAGGAAAAACCCATCAGCTCCAAATATAGCCGCTTTCTAAGGTTCTGGTTTGCCCATTAGATCTAATTAGCAATAAGAATCAAAGGAAGACCAGGTGCAGTGGCTCATACCTGTAATCCCAGTACTTTGGAAGGCTAAAATGGGAGGATCAATTGAGGCCAGGAGTTCCACACCAACCTGGTAAACACAATGAGACTCCCATCTCTAAAATAGTAAAAATAATAAAAGAAAAAATAAATACAAAAAGAAAAGCCTACAACCACCTCACATTCATTAGGATTGTTATTTAAAAAAGAAAGAATAACAAGTGTTGGAAAAGATGTGGTAAAACCAGAACCCTTGTGCTTTGCTGGTGGAAAATGTAAAATGGTACAGTCACTGTGCAAAACGATTTGGCAGTTCCTCTAAAAGTAAACACAGAACTACCATATGATCCAGTTATTTTACTTGTATGCATATTCCCCAAAGCACTGAAAGCAGGGGCTCAAACAGATACTTGTACACCAGTGTTCACTGCAACATTATTTATAACAACCAAAAAGTGGAAACAATCCAAGCGTCCATCACTGATGAGAAGATAAACAAAATGTGATATATTCAAACAATGAAATATTATTCAGCCATAAAGAGGCATAAAATACTGATACTTGCCACATGGATAAACATCAAAAACATGCTAAGTGAAATAAGCCAGACCAAAAAGCACAGATAGTGTATGACTCCCCATAACTGGAATAGGCAAATTCATAGAGAGAAAGTAGAGGCTGGTGCAGGGTCTCACGCCTGTAATCCCAGCACTTTGGGAGACTGAGGCAAGTGGATCATTTGAAGTCAGGAGCCCAAGACCAGCCTGGCCAACATGGTGAAACCCCATCTCTACTAAAAATACAAAAATTAGCCGGGCATGGTGGCGCCTGCCTATAATCCCAGATACTCAGGAGGCTGAGGCAGGAGAATTACTCGAGCCTGGGAGGCAGAGGTTGCGGTGAGCCAAGATCGCGCCACTGCACCCCAGTCTGGGCAATAGAGTGAGATCCTGCCTCAAAAAAACAAAAAGTATAATAGGGATTACCAGGAACTGGGGATAGGGAAGAATGAGTTATTGCTTAATGAGTACAGTTTCTGTCTGAAGTAATGAAAAAGCTCTGGAAACAGGTAGTGTTGATGGTTTTAAGACATTGTGAATGAATGTAGTTAAATGTCACTGGATTGTGAATATACACACACACACACACTCTACCTCCAAACCGCCCCCCACACCCTTACAAGCACAACCTAGGGGTCCATTTTGCATTGTGAGACAATACTAGATAACACTAGCCAGGGAAATCACAATCTCTCCTCTCATAATCACACTATAACCCTAGACCAGACTAAGGTAAAAAATGGTAGAAGAGTATCATTTATCTCCCCATTCTCTCTGGGTGTAACTTTCTTCCCCATCTAAAACCTATAAATGCAGAAGGCAATAGCCTGCATGGTAAGAGCTGCTCGAGCTAAACAGTCTGTGCTGCTAAAACAGGCAAATGTCATCAAGGTGCTAGCAGGCAGAAAACCTAGAGCACTCTAAATACAATGCCCAACAGAGGGAGAAGGTTAAGCAAGGTAGCTCCTGCAACAGATAAGTCCTAAGTTATAAGGTTCTAAGTTTGAATTTATTAAGTATATCCTCTTTACTGTAAGCATTTTGTGTAAAGGCAGTAGAGAAAAACTAAATCCATAAGTGATTAACCTCTGATTAATGTTTGGTATGTAAGACAAGGTTTTAAAAACTGGAGATATTGGAGTTGAACTTCCATTAAAAAAAAAAAAGAAATGGAGATATATAAACAAGAGTAAGACATGTCACACTGGAGATATATAGACAGGAATAAGACATGCCCCACTTTTAAACAGATATAAGATATCTATACAAAAAAGTCAACTCAGCCACCGCGATGGCTCATGCCTGTAATCCCAGCACTTTGGGAGGCTGAAATGGGTGGATCATCTGAGGGCGGGAGTTCTAGATCAGCCTGGACAACATGGTGAAACCCCATCTCTACAAAAAAGACAAAAAGTAGCCGGGCATGGTAGCAGGTGCCTGTAATCCCTGCTACTGGGGAGGCTAAGACAGGAGAATTGCTTTAACCCGGGAGGCAGAGGCTGCAGTGAGCTGAGATCATACCATTGTACACCAGCCTGGGTAACAAGAGGGAAACTCCATCTCAAAGAAAAAGAAAAAAAAGAATTAATATTTCCCTCTGTGAAAGGAAGCTGGGTAGATGAGTAACAAAGGGGAAGGAAGAATTACTCTGTACAACACATAACTTTTTCTTTTTTCTTTTTAACGGAGTCTTACTCTGTTGCCCAGGCTGGAGTGCAATAGCACAATCTCAGCTCACTGCAACTTCCGCCTCCCAGGTTCAAGAGATTCTTCTGCCTCAGCCTCCCGAATAGCTGGGATTATAGGCATGTACCACCATACCAGGAGTTCACTTGAACTCCTGACCTTTTGATTTGTCCACCTCGGCCTCCTAAAGTGCTGGGATTACAGGTGTGAGCCACTGCACCCAGCCTATACAGCATATCTTCCTTCCTTTAAATTTTGTGGTATGTGACCTTATTACTTACTCAAAATAAATAAAATTTAATTTTTTCCCTCCTCTCCCCAAAATTTAATTCTTAAGAATTTGCAGGCCAGGCATGGTGGCTCACACCTGTAATCCCAGCACTTTGAGAGGCCGAGGTGGGTGGAATACAAGGTCAGGAGTTCAAGACCACCTTGGCCAATATGGTGAAACCCCGTCTCTACTAAAAATACAAAAATTAGCCGAGCATAGTGGCACACACCTGTAATCCCAGCTACCTGGGAGGCTGAGATAGGAGAATTGCTTGAACCCAGGAGGCAGAGGTTGTGGTGAGCCAAGTTTGCACCATTGCACTCCAGCCTGGGCAACAGGAGCGAAACTCTATCTCAAAAAAACAAAAATACAAGAACTAGGCAAGCGCCTATAATCCCAGCTACTCAGGAGGCTGAGGCAGGAGAATCGCTTGAACCTGGGAGGCAGAGGTTGCAGTGACAGCCTGGGTGACAGAGCGAGACTTCGTCTAAAACAAACAAACAAACAAAAAACCCCACAACCATTTGGTCACATTTGCATGTATTTTCCTATGTGTAAGTTTTGGTTTGATTTTTAATGGCTTTGAGATATAATTAACGTCCCATACAATTCACCCATTTAAAGTGTACAATCAGGCCAGGCGCAGTGGCTCACACCTCTAATCCCAGCACTTTGGGAAGCCAACATGGGTGGATCCACAAGGTCAGGAGTTCGAGACTAGCCTGTCCAATAGAGTGAAACCCTATCCCTACTAAAAATACAAAATTCAGCCGTGCGTGGTGGTGTACACCTGTAGTCCCAGCTACTCGGGAGGCCGAGGCAGAAGAATCACTTGAACTAGGGAGGCAGAGGTTGCAATGAGCTGAGATCACATCACTGCTCTCCCCATCTGGGTGACAGAGCAAGACTCCACCTCAAAAAAAAAAAAGTGTACAATCAAGTGGCTTTTATTATATTCACAGTTGTGGATCCATCTCCATAACTGTAGAACACTCTCATCACCCCAAAAAGAAACCCCTATCACAGTCACTGACCATCTCCCACATCCCTCAGCCCCTAATCTGCTTTCTGTCGCTAAGGATTTTTCTATTCTGGACATTTCATATAAATGGAATAATTCAATATGTGGTCTTTCCTACAAGGTTTCAAGGTTCATCCACATTGTAGTATACATCAGTACATCATTTATTACTGAGTAACATTTCATTGTATAGTAGCATACCCCATATCCATGGTGAATATGTTCCAAGACTACCAGTGGATGCCTGAAAGCAAGAACAGTATACTGTACTGTATATTCTATGTTTTTTCCTATACATACATACCCATGATCAAGTTTAACTTATAAAATAGGCACAGTAAGAGATTAACTATAAATAATAAAAGAACAATTATAAAAACAGACTACTATAAAAGTTATGTGAGGCTGGGCACAGTAGCTCACTACTGTAATCCCAGTACTTTGGGAAGTCGAGGTGGGCGGATCACCTGAGACAGGGAGTTTGAGACCAGCCTGACCAACACAGAGAAATCCTGTCTTGACTAAAAATACAAAATTAGCCAGGCGTGGTGGCACATGCCTGTAATTCCAGCTTCTCAAGAGACTGAGGCAGGAGAATCGCTTGAACGCTGGAGGTGGAGGGTGAGGTGAGCAAAGATCTGGCCATTGCACTCCAGCCTGGGCAACAAGAGCAAAACTCCGTCTCAAAAAAAAAACAAAAACAACATTGATTGCCACTGCCTGCTGCTTCTCATTTATTAACTAAAAATTTAAGCAATCTCTAAATCATAAAGATTTTACAACTATAAACTTGCTTTAGGATTGTTAATCCCCACCCAGTAAAATCCCTTAGAATCTGGTCTAAAAATAAAACCATGTGTCAAGTGTTCCTCAAAAAATACTATGCACACTGACTGGAATGTGATGCCAATTAACATACTTTATGAGTAATTTGCCAAACTTTAGACAGTCTGGGCCAAAACCAATAACAGAGAAACAACACCCATTTGACATTTTCCTTGGTTAAGCTGAGATTCTAAGAGTCATTTTAGAAGAAAGGCAAACAGATCTGAAATTAACCACTAAAATCATTTAGAGTCATACAAGTAATTCTGAGAGAAAAGAAGTAACAAAATGACTCAAACATTGTAAAATTAAAGATGAAACCTTAATATGTAATTAAAGAATGTTTACTCACAACTCTAAGGCAAGAAAAAATACCCACCCATTACTATCATGAGAATTACAACGCAAGATGCCTGGGCGCGCCTGTTATCCCAGCACTTTGGGAAGCCGAGGCGAGTGGATCACTTGAGGTCAGGAGTTCGAGACCAGCCTGGCCAACATGGTGAAACACTGTCTCTATTAAAAAGACAAAAATTAGCCAGGTGTGGTAGCGGGCACCTGTAATCCCAGCTACTCAGGAGGCTGAGGCCTGAGAATCCTTTGAACCTGGGAAGCAGAGGTTGCAGTGAGCCAAGATCATGCCATTGCACCCCCGCCTGGGTGATAGAGCCAGATTCCTTCTCAAAAAAAAAAAAAAAAAAAAAAAAATTACAGGCAAGATAAGTTAGCCCTACACCAAAAGTACCAACTGAATTTCGATACAAATATCTAGTATTACATTTTGAACCCATTCAGATGAGCAATTAGGAATTCTACCCTCCCATACACATACCAAAAAAAGACCTAAACAATCTCATCCTAAATGAATCCAGTGTTCTCTGATTTTCCAATTAATTTACTCAAGGGAAGTAATTTTCCACCACAGTCATTTGTTCTGAAAAAATGACTCTCATGATCTGCACAACTTAAAAACAAAAAACTAAGTCAAAACTCAATTTTTTTTTACAGCCACATTTAAGTTATAATCAAAGCTCAATTTTATGGTTTCATAAACCCCCTCAGTGTTACATTAGTCCATTGCCTTTCAAAGACAATATTTAAAATTCTCTTCTCCAAGTCAACATTAAGGCATGCTGTTTGGCTAACAAGCTCCTCCCAAGATCAAGATGATTATGTGTGGCCTATTATGCTCCTAACACGCAAACAAAAGTACTCCCTCATGTAACTTTTTTATATTTAGGCAGTAGGTTACTAACAAAGGCTTACCTGAAATTTAAATGTAGAAGAGTCATACAGTTACTAATAGACTACCTAAAATAGTAGTTTAAAGTTATCAACTATATTTTTCATTTCGTAAATAATCTAGGGCTTTTGGAAAAGTCAAATTTAACTTCCAAGAAGTATGAAGTTGTATAAGCAAACAAATGGCATGTTATAAACTAAAAGCAACTCTGAGCAACTGTAATATAATACTTGATGTTTAGCATTCTTTACTTCATCTGTCACTTTTTGTCAGAAATTACCAGCTTAATCTGTTTCTCACTGTTTTTTTCTGCTAAACCAAATCCCATAAAATATGCTCAAGCCTTCTATTGAAGGTACACTTTTTTTTTGAGACAGGGTCTCACTCTGTCACTAACGCTGGAGTACAGTGGCACGAACATGGCTCACTGCAGCCTGGACTTCCCTGTGCTCAGGTGATTATTTCACCTCAGCCTCCTAAGTAGCTTGGACCACAGGCACACTATACCATGCCTGCTAATTTTTTTTTCTTTTCTTTTTTTTTTTTTGTATTTTTTGTAGAGACAGGGTTTTGCCGTGTTGCCCAGGCTGGTCTCAAATTCCTGAGCTCAAGCAATTCACCAGCCTAGGCTTCCCAAGTGCTAGCATTACAGGCATGAGCCTACCACAACTGGCTGATGTTTTTACAACTATTGACAAGACTTTAACAAAACTAAGGAAATCTACTACAATTTATAATCACGGAACGCCACATATCGGCCACGCGTGGTGGCTCACGCCTGTACTCTCAAGACTTTGGGAGGCCAAAGCGGGCGGATCTCAAGGTCAGGAGTTCAAGACCAGCCTGGCCAATATGGTGAAACCCTGCCTCTACTAAAAACACAAAAATTGGCCAGGCATGGTGGCAGGTGCCTGTAGTCCCAGCTACTCAGGAGACTGAGGCAGGAGAATCACTTGAACCTGGGAGGCAGAGGTTGCAGTGAGCTGAGATTGGCCACTACACTAAAAAAACACCACATTATCTTTAAAAGATAAGACTTTAGTACAGAAACAGTAACAGGTTTATTTTTCCAAGTATCCCAGCATTCAACTGGGTCAAATGTTTATGCTGCATTTTAAACAGCTTAGCCCTTGAGTGATAAGGGTAAAAACAAGCCAAAATAATCCTGAATGTTCTTCAGTGGTATATAATCATCACAATCAAAGCAAGATTTAGGAACTGCTAACTCAAGTCTGTTAATTCCATAATAGTCACTTTAGCATAAACATTAATCACAATATTATAGCTTTTTTAGGGAAATTTATGGGGAAATTTATGACGAACTAGAGGTTCGTCAGCACACCCAGCTAATTTTTTTTTTAATTCAGCTGTAGACTTTGAATTTCCATTTCTTTATCCTTTTAGATGTTCAACTCTATATTAGCAAAAAATTTTTAGGGAAATTTTTTATTCCCATTTATGGGGATAAAGACTTTATAATAGATTGGAATCTGAAGTCAATCCAGAGACACAGTTTATAAAATACATTTATTAAACCAAAAATATGTTCTACACTTTTTTTTTTTTTTTGGATGTTTTCTATAATCGTCCAATTTCTCTAAGACTGGGGAGAACTGGCAGGGCGCGGTGGCTCACGCCTGCAATCCTAGCACTTTGGGAGGCCGAGGTAGGTGGATTACCTGAGGTCAGGAGTTCGAGACCAACCTGGCCAACATGGCAAAACCCCGTCTCTACTAAAACTACAAAAATTAGCTGGTGTGGTGGTGCGAACCTGTAATCCCGGCTAGAATCACCTGAACCCAGGAGGCAGAGGTTGCAGTGAGCCCAGATCACACCACTGCACTCCAGCCTGGGCGACAGAGTCAGACTCTGTCTCGAAAAAATTAAAAATAATAAAATAATAAAATAAAAATTATTAGTAGTAAAGCGTACCATATTGATAAAGTTAACATTTTTGTGAGCAAGGATAACTTTAAGAGAATTTTTGGCAAGAATTCCCAGGAATATGTGAGTTCAATTCACTCACCACTGTGTAAGTGCAAAACATTTAATATAAAACACACACACAAAAAAATCCTCCTGGCCAGGTGCAGTATATCACACCTGTAATTTCAGTATTTGAGAAGCTGAAGCTGGAGGATCACTTGAGCCCAAGAGTTTAATACCCGCCGGGCCAACAAAGTCCCACCCAAACTCTTTTAATTAAAAAAAAAAAAAAAAAAAAAAAAGTTCTGCCTGGCCAGTGGCTCACCCCTGTAATCCCAGCAAGCAAGCACGTTGGGTGGGAGAGGTGGAGGCAGGAGGATCGCTTGAGCCCAGGAATTTGAGACCAGCCTAGGCAACACCACCAGACTCCATCTTCTACTAATTTATTTTTAATTAGTCATATGTGGTGGCACCTGTCTGTAGTCCCAGCTACTCAGGAGGCAAAGGCAGGGGAACTGCTTAAGCCTAGGAGGTGGAGGCTGCAACTGAGCTATGATCATGCCACTGCACTCCAGCCTGGGCAACAGAGTGAAATAATGTTCCTTTTTATTATTTAAGTTCGAATTGTTCTGAAAAAATTTAAAAAAAATTTAAAAAGTTATTAACTAAGCTTAACAAATTAAATCTTTTCAATTACTATCAGCTTCAACATCAACAAGGGGAGAAAACTATCAGCAAAAATAAAGATTCAGCATGTATAATAATCCAAATTCAACTAGCTCACGATCTACAACAAAAACAGCCCCTTCACAATTCTAGCAACTATTATTTTACTCTCATCTCTCACCGTTTCCTTCCTGCAACCTAGGCAAATTGCTGCTCCCCAAATCATCCCAACTCCCACAAGCCTCTAAGCCTTTGTACCAGCTGTTCCCTGAGCTCCTCCTCACCTGGTGAGCACTTACTCATCGGTCGTTCAAAACTCGACGGAGAAGTCTCCTCGAGTGTAGAAGCTTCGCCAACTCCTCCCTAAGCAAAACTAACTGTTATAAATCCCCACACTTGGTAAGCCAGTTCTTATCACGCTGCATTGTTTTCACGCCTTAGGAGGGCAGGAAGAGCAGAATCTCTCCACTCAGCCCACAGAGGACCAGGCAAGCAGAACGTGCCTTGAATTCATTTCTTAGCTTAAGTGACCCCCTAGAATCCGGTCACATCTCAAGGAGATCACAGAAGTTCCTATCCTTCTTCCCACCAGAGAATGAATAACAGAGGCACACCCAGAGCCCTAGAAAGAGAACAATGAATGAACACGGCCGCCTCGCCTCTCACGACGTCTAACTCCTCTTTCTCCGGCATCGACTAGCTCTGCAGAGCCTCAGCAGCTGCAAAGCTGAAGTGTCCCAGCGGCTCTTGCTTCACACAAAAGACAGCCCTGGCTCTTCATTCCAAAGCGTCCTGAGGCCAATCCTCTATAAGCATCCCAAGCCTTTCATTAATAACCCACAGAGTCCTGATACCCAAGGCGAGGCCCCTGTGCCTTTGTGGTAGGGCACTGGCCAGTTTCCTCCTCTCTTCCTCGATTCTTCACGTCTTCCTAAAAGGGTGTCACCTGACTGGAGTACCCTGAGAAAGGGTGCAAGCCCGGGTCCCACATTGGGCGGCCCAAGAAAAAAGGAATTGGCCCAACCGAGTGACAAGAGATATGGGGCAGCTCTGGGCGATTTTCCCACTGCCAAATATGAGGAATGCGCACTGGCAAAGGGGTGGCGTTGGCACGTTTCCGCAAAACACAAGGAAATTTGAGTGGGGATGTGGGAACTAGGCTCGCCGGCCATGACACCGAACTCCCGGGCCCCCGCCCAACGCTACCCGGGGTGACAACGGCCTGGCCCGAGCCTTCCGTCCGGCAGCCGCGGGGCCGCTCCATCAGCGCCACCCAGGCCGGTCACCAGGCTCCCCCGGCATCCATGACCCGGGCCTGCCACCTACCTGAGGGAGCCAGGCCGTCCCAACGTCCTGTAGTCCGGCGGCGGCGTCTCGTCCGCTCCTCCTCCCCGCGGCGGGTGAGGGAGCGGGAGGCGGTCACATTCGGCGCGTCCCCAGCCCAGGGGACGGAGCCCCGAGCAGTCCCCGCATCGTAGCAAACGCGCTCCGCGTCTCAGGGCACACGCCCCAAAGCACGGCCAGCTGACCCTTTTCGGGGCCAAAGGAGAGCAGCAGAAAAGTCTTCCCGCCTCAAGACCGCTCTCCTCTTACTCCCGCCATCTAAGATGGCGGCCCCAGCGCTCGCGATCAAGACTGTCGGGCGGCCCCGGCAAGCGAGCCATCAACTCGGTGCTCCTCCTCCCGACCTGCGACGCCACAGGCTCTCCGCTTCTGCGCCAGCCCTCCTCGCAGTCAACTTCCAACTTGGCTCGGGCATCCATCGCTCTGGCCTGAACTCAGGCCCCGCCCCCGGGGCGTGGCCTCGCGATCTGGTGGCCGCCATTTCGGAGCTGATGAGGTGGTTAGGTGACGCTGACTTGCTCTCAGGAGGGACACTGGGTAATCGAGAAGAGCCGGCTTTTGGCGGGCCACGAGTGGCCAGAGGCCTAGAAGGGGAGAAGAAGGACTGCCTGCCAGCATTGCCAGGCCCAGCGATCACCAGACGTGCCCCAGGACACCCAGCACAGTGTCCAGCTTTGACGCGTCCTCCCCTGAGTCAGACACTTGGATACCGAATCACGGCTCCGCCACTTGGCAGCTGTGTTGAACCTTAAGCCGCCGTTTCCTTGTCTGTAAATTGGGGGTTCATTTTTCCCCCATCACATTACCAGTAAAAATACTGATAATAATCCAGTTTGTCCGGTATATGGAAACCCGTTGTGTGCCCTCGCAGCGCTACCAGGATGGATGACAGCGCAGATTGGCATTACCTATGGATATTTTTAAAAAGTATATATCCTTCCTCCTGGCAGTTTCACTTCTAGACACTAATTCTAGAGAAATAGGTACACACATGCACAAAAAGTCATGTGTGAAGATGTTTAATGCCCTATTATTTGCATTCTAGAGAAACACTGGAGATGAAATGTAGATTAATAGGAAACTGGTTAAGAGGACGCTGCCACATCCAGTCTGGGTTATCGTCCATACAAGAATGAACTAGATCCAGATACTGACTTCACACACACACACACACACACACACACACACACACACACACGGGCTGGGCACGGTGGCTTATGCCTATAATCCCAGCACTTTGGGAGGTCGAGGTGGGCGGATCACCTGAGGTCAGGAGTTCGAGACCAGCCTGACCAACATGGAGAAAGCCCCGTCTCTACTAAAAATACAAAAGTAACCGGGCATGATGGCGCATGCCTGTAATCCCAGCTACTGGGGAGGCTGAGGCAAGAGAAGCACTTGAAACCGGGGGGGGGGGGGGCGGGTTGCGGGGAGCCAATAACATCCCATTCCCAACAAACGGGGCCCACAAAGCCAAAACAAATCAAAAAAAAAAAAAAAAAAAAACACACCCCGATGGTTAGCGCCCCCCTTAACTAAGCC
>CAUYQU010079953.1:0-97829 GCA_963574635.1 Cheracebus regulus
TTCAACATGATATTGGCTGTGGGTTTGTCATAAATAGCTGTTATTATTTTAAGATACGTTTCATTAATATCTATTTTATTGAATGTTTTCACCATGAAGGGGTGTTAAATTTTATCAAAGGTCTTTTCTACATCTATTGAGATAATCATGTGGTTTTTGTCACTGGTCCTCTTTATGTGATTCATTACATTTACTGATTTGCATATATTACACCAGCCTTGCATCACAGAGATGAAGCTGACTTGACTGTGGTGGATAAGCTTTTTAATATGTTGCTGGATTTGGTTTGCCAGTATTTTATTGAAAATGTTTGCATCAATGTTTATCAGGAATATTGGCCTGAAATTTTCTTTCTTTGTTGTCTCTGCCAGGTTTTGGTATCAGGATGATGCTGGCCTTATAAAATGAGTTAGGGAAAATTCCCTCTTTTTCCATTGATTGGAATAGTTTCAGAAGGTATGGAACTGGCTCCTCATTGTACTTCTGGCAGAATTTAGTTGTGATTCCCTCTGGTCCTGGGCTTTTTTTTTTTTTTTTTTTTTTTTGGTTGGTAGGCTATTAATTACTGCCTCAATTTCAGAACTTTTTATTGGTCTATTCAGGTATTCAGCTTCTTCCTTGTTTAGTCTAGGGATGGTGTATTTTCCAGGAATTTGTCCATTTCCTCTAGATTTTCTGGTTCATTTGCATAGAGGTATTTATAGTATTATCTGATGGTAGTTTGTATTTCTGTGGGATTGGTGGTGATCTCCCCTTTATCATTTTTATTGTGTCTATTTGATTCTTCTCACTTTTCTTCTTTATTAGTTTGGCTAGTGGTCTAGCTAATTTGTTAACCTTATCAAAAAGTCAGTTCCTGGAGTCATTGCTTTTTTGAAGAGTTTAATATTTCTCTGTCTCCTTCAGTTCTGCTCTGATCTTAGTTATTTCTTGTCTTCTCCTAGCTTTTGAATTTGTTTGCTCTTGCCTCTCTATCTCTTTTAATTGTGATGTTAGGGTGTTGATTTTAGACTTTTCCTACTTCTCCTGTGGGCCTTTAGTGCTGTAAATTTCCCTCTAAACACTGTGTTAGCTGTGTCCCAGAGATTCTGGTACATTGTGTCCATTTTTTAAAGAAAAAAACAAACCAGATGCATTTATCAAGCACGAAACACTTAAGATATTAGCTATTAGATGCTTATGACATAAGACAAGTCTGATTCATAAATTTGTTGAAAACAGAAATGTTAACATTCTCAAAAGCTTTATTTTGTAATAAAAGTGGTATAGCTCTTCAGTATGAAAACTCACATGTTACAAACTAGACAATAAATTTGAATTACAAAGTTCTTTGCAGGTACAATTTTATTTAATACCGCTGCTGGCTATATTTTCCTTATTTTTACTTTGAGACCCCAGAGATTTTGCACAAAGGCAGAAGAGATGTAGTCTCACGGTAAAGAAAATGCAGTTCTACATTTTTCTTTCCTTTTCTAAAGGAAAGGAAAGCCTACATGCTATTTTGAAATATTCAAGCCAGACTGAGCCCACTGAAGGCCAGTCAAGAATGCTGAGAGAAGAGAAGTCTGCTTCTAGGACCTGGAATCTGTGCTTTCTTGGCATTGAACATCAACTCAATGATCCTTCTCCTCAGCTTTCTTCCTTTTCTATTTGTACATATGTCATAATCTCCCCTTACCTCCCTAATATTTATTTAATTCCTGTGCATTACAATGAGGTTTCCAGATACATGTTTATGTTTTGTGGTATGTGAAAAGATTGATGTGTCATCTAATTAAAGTTTGTATCATACAAAAGCTCTATTCTTCAACCTCATTTTTGTTGTTGCTGTGTTTTCCTTTTTTTTTTTTTTTTTTTCTGAAGCTAGATCAGTGATGTTGAGATTAGCTTTGACCACTGGTTGTGAAATTCCTGCTGAGAAACCATAATGAAAATACAATTTCAGAATACAAAGTACTAGAAGTATTAGAAGTATGTCTGTAATGTGCTACAAAAAAGATTACATATGCATGCCCTTGGTTGTATTATTGTTTCAGAATTTTGGGAAAAAATTGTTTCCTAGCAGCATTTTTCTGAAATTGCTTGACTTTTTTCATGTAAGGATTCCTGACTACATAGCATCCATAAATGACATGTTGTACTTTTTAAAAAAAAAATTCTTTGGAAAATAATTACAAATAAGCAGTTCATTGTGACCTTATTGGCTGCACTGGACTTGTGTTAATATAGAGGTAAAGGTGAGTGATAAGAGAAGAATCAGCCACCTGCATAATAGATGAACAGTCATTAGACAATATTGATAATTAGAGATATTAGACAATTTTGTTCGTTTTATTGTGTCCACACTGTATGTGTGATCCACAGGGTAAAAGGCTGTAACACCTCACAGGACATGCGTGGCTGGTAATTTAAAATTGTGCATAGAGCAGACATCATCTGATGAAAAAGCTTTGTGGGGAAAGTGACATTTAGTTTGGAAGTTATAGATAGTTTGATTTTTGATAGGTAAAATTTCAAGAAGGGAAAGAATAGTGAGAATAAAAAAACAGCAGTGAATATGAAATCAGAGTGATAGAAAGTTCTCAGAAATTATTCACTTGGAATATGAGAAACGTTTGATCAAGTTGCTTTGAAAGATGAGGTTGGAAAAGTAGTTGTTGAGTACTGTGTTCCTGGAAAAGATATGCTATTTTTCTGCTAGTGGAGTTTAGGAGATGATTTTTAGTATAAAATAAAAAACTTGAAAGAGTTTATCTGGAATTTATGCATGATCTAGTCCACCTTCTTCTACTCAGAGATGGAAGGGTGGAAGTGGCGTCGTTGCTGATTAAGAATGGGATATTTGTATTAAAGGGAAAGACCAGACTCCTACTTTTGAATCCAAAATTTACTAGCTCTGTGAACGTAGATGGATTACCTACCTTTCCTAAGCTTTATTTTCCATATCAGCAAAAGAGAACTATAAGGTTTATTGTGAGAATAAGAAAAATGATGCATGTAGTGTTTAGCTTAGTGTTTGGAATAGCAAATGCTTCCAGAACATTTGCTATTATGATGTTGGTGCTATTGTCATTATTCATGACTTCAATACTACAGTCTCTCATCTTTCCTTGTTCTGTTCTTATAGGAATTGCATGAATTTGCTAGAATCAGCAGTCAATTATCCTGATCTCAGAACAGCCTGGTGTGTACAAAGTCCAAGGTTTGAAAACTCATCAAGAAGTCAGCATCCTGCAAGAATCACCACACATGCCACACTTTCTATAGTAACTGCTGTTCTCTATTAGAATACACCACTCTCGTTTCCTGGTATGCAGATGTGTATTAGTCTTGTTTTCATACTGCTATAAAGAAATACCTGAGACCAGGTAATTTATAAAGAAAATAGGTTTAATTGAATCATGGTTTCACATGGCTGGGTGGGTGTCAGGAAACTTACAGTCATGGTGGACGGCCAAGAGGCAGCGAGAGAGAGAGGGAGGGAGAGGGAGCAAGGGAAATTCTAGACACTTATCTAACAACCAGATCTCATGAGAACTCCCTCACTGTCATGAGAACAGCATGGGCGAACCTGCCCCGTGAACCAATCACCTCCTACCAGGTCCCTACCTCAACTTATGGGGATTACAGTTCGAGATGAGATTTGAGTGGGACACAGAACCAAACCATATCAGAATGGTAGGAGTAACATAGAGGTAGCAAGATTGCATCCTCAAACTCTTTCTTTTGCCTTTTGAATATTGTTTACAATTGTATTTTCTACAAACCCTAAGCAGCTTTAAATCTAAAGGAATAAGACAAACATGTTTTTCCTTTCCAAACATTAAAATACTTTTATTAAGTCATCCAATGAGCAATTTCTTGAGGAAAAAATAGTTTATGTGTGGTTTGGATGCTAAGCATTGATACAGTGTCAGGCCTATGAAGGAGAAGGCCAAGCTATGCCTGCTGACACACAAGTAATCATGGAAAAAATAAAGACCATCCCAAGTTTGTTAAATGAAGCCATACGTTTGGAAAAGCATGATATGCCAAACTCTTATATTCTCCTTTTGGTTTGTTCAAGATCAATCTCTTTGTTGCCCACCAGAATCATGTGTTTTCCTTCCAATACACAAATGTTCCCAGGTCTCACTGTTGCCATAATCTTCTCCCAAGTGTTCCATATTTTTGTACAGTACTAGTCATAGTTAGGTAATATTAAGCAATACTTTAGAAAGCAAGGCATTTGAAATGACTATTTCGGCTAGGAATTTTATAGAGACTATATGTAGTTGTTCTTACTTTAGGGATTACTTTTATAATACAAACAATGACTGCAATACAAGCTTTGAGAGACTGACTCACTAAGGAAACAAGACAGGTTAGGAAAAATGGATCCCTTGCCATTGACGCACTCTGGAGAACTCTTTAAAAAATGTAATTTGAGAAATTTAATTACCATGTAACTGTTCACATAAAACTGATACTATCAGTAAGTGGACCATAATTAAATATTCTGTGAGTTTCAAAAATGTTGCGTTTCACAACTAGGTGTTTTGATTTTTTTTTTTTTTTGGAATTAAAGAAAATAAAAAAGGAAGCCAGCTTTTAACTATTTGGTGCAGTTGATCTCCCCTGGAAAGTTATTCTGCAGACCTACCAAATAAAAATGAGAAAATAAATTTAGGAGATAAAAAAGCAAGGAAGACATGGTTACCTGCTGTGTACCACCTTCGTGATGTTGGATCCCTTCATCTTTCTGTGCCTCATTTTTTTTCCTGTTTCTGCTTAGGGGGTGCTATTCTAGGCCTGTGCTGTGGGGGGAATTACCCAGAATCCCTGCAGAAGCTGCGACTGATGTAGGCTGTAAGAGGAAAGGAACCCAAGTGGACTTCAGCCAGAACAAACCTCTGTCATATGTTGGAATGTTATTGAATTTGAACAAAATATTCTTCAGAAAAAAATATTTTAAAGTCAATAGATTCCTAGATGATTTCTAGGCCCTTTGTAATATTAATTTCCTTTGAATCAATGCCTTCAATGATTATTTAAAAGAAAAGAAAGAAAAACCCAAAAGTAAAGAAATGGATTTAGCTTGTAAACTTTAAAGACAGCCCTCTTTCATTCTTTTTTTTCTTCAAAGATTTATGTGATTTTTTTCTTATCTTAAAGTATAATAATAAGAATTAGCTGCAAATCTAAAAGAAAGGTGGCATAAGTGCATACATTCTTTTAGAGTTCTGTTTCCTGTGGTAGTTCTTTACTTTTAATGATGAGTTGCTGAAGCAAGCACTCATTCTTTTATTTCATCATTTATTCTTATCACTTGGGAAAGTCACAATTTCAAGATTTTCTAAGTAATAGCCCAACTCCCACTTGTGGCTCATTTTCTTATGTAAATATTAGGATCATTCTATTGAGAAGAGGTCCAACTACCTAGGAAACTGTGAAAGGTGACTTATGCTCACAGGTGATTACATACATGTAAATATTAAAGGAATACATAAAACCTCATCTAACTTCTTTGGACGTCTCAGTACACAGTTATTGTTGATAGGCAATTGGGGTGTGTATGTTTGTGTAGCATGTGCTTTTGTAACAAAAAAAGTAGAGGAAGTTGGAGATAATTTAGCATGCTGGAAAGTTACAGAATTTGATATCTTATTTTGCATAGACCATGCATTGGAGGAGTGACATTATTGTAAAACTTTGTTTAGTAAGTTTTCCTTCAAGTGATTTTGGTGCAGTTTTTTCAATCCAGTGTTAAGGGCATGACGATGTATTTTTCACAAACTTGTCTAAGAGGAAACTCTGACAGATTATCATGAGGAAAGCTAAATTCACTCATATCATATAAACACACGGAAGACTTCTCAGTGGGGTCTCTGCCATCAGAGTCTGTCTCATTGTACCCCAAATGCCAAGGGGGAGCTTGACATTTGTCAAGTTGTTGATAGCTGCCTTAGTCCATCTTGTGCTGCCATAACAGAATGACATAGACTTGGTAATTTACAATGAGCAGAAATTTACTTCTTGAAGCTGAGAAATCCAAGATTGAGGTGCACGCATCTGGCAAGGGCATTCTTGTTTTGCCATCCTGTGATGGAAGGCAGAATGACAAGAGAGAAAGAAGAAACCAAATTTACCCTTTTATAAAGGCACCCATTCCATACACAAGGGTGAAGCCTTCATGGCCAGCCACCTGTTAAAGGCTCTACCTCTTAATACTGTGACAATGGCAATTACATGTCAACATGAGTTCTGGAAGGGACAGTTTTCAAACCAGAGGAGCAACTGCCTATCAAAGGTTTCAAGAAAGAGGGATTTTACTATTATTTGAGCTACCATTTTTAGCTTTACCCATACCTTTAGAAATAGGTATTTCTTTGAACTCAAATTATCCAGTTTGAGAATGTCATAATTTTCTATTAGGAGTCTGGCTGATCTAGTCACTAAAAAGACACATAATAAATGTGTAAGCATGTTTTTAAATGGATAGTTTATAAGTTAGTTAATATCAGCATTAATTACTGTTGCCACTAAATAAATAAACCACTACATTTTATTTTCTTTCAACAATCTGAATATTTAAAAAAAAAATTACTGTTGTGCAAAATTTGGCTTGGTTAGCAACAGAGAGGGGAAATATCTGCTTTAAAGATTACAATGTCTGATGGCTATGAAACAGATGAGAAGCTTTGAGAAGATGACATCAATATGGTGTTGATTGGTTTCATGTGGCTTTGAGCTTTTCTGCCACTGGGAAGATCACTACTGCACATAGTTTACATATGATTAGCGTGTAATGCCAGATTGCAGCTTCCTTCTTTCTGTATCTTAAGTGTACTTGGTATTCTGATTCAAGAGTGAGATCTTGCTTTGGCAAATAGAATTGCATAATTTCCAGTTGTCCACCAAGCAATGCATACATTTAAAATTGAAAACAATGCCAAACCTCCTTCTTTTGTAGTGAAGGAACCCAAAACAAATTACTCTCTCTCTCTTTCTCTCTCTTTAACTTGGGATATTGGTTATTTTATGTTCTTACACATGTAAAATTCCTTTCCTTTCATGCGTGTGTTCTCAATAAAGGAAAAAATTTCCACTGCATTTCTAGGAAGACAACATATTTTAAGTATGGTATCTTACAAAAATAACTCTCAATAGTCAAGAAGAGTAGGCAGTAATAAACAATTACTTTCAAGACAGAGGTACCTAAAATCTTTCCTTGGTTTCTTACTGGCTACAGGATACTTTTCAAACTCTTTGGTTTCACTTTGACAAACCTGCTTCTTGCAATTCTCCTAAGGTTGTGTGTATATAGAACCAAGTGGGATGTGGTGAATTTAGCTAACTACAATGTAATAGTCTCTTCTCTATACATAAAATTAGATTTCTGAAATTGAGAAATTTACAATCCCATAGGGAAAAACAGGATTGGGGAAATGAGATCATTAGTTAATCTCTCAAAAATCTTATGTATATAGTTTATGTTTTCTGAAGTAGAACCATGAAAACAGCCCACCAAGTTAATGAGAATGTCAGTATCTCATATGTTCCTTTATTTGGTAATTAATAGCATGGAATGGATATATATTAATTTATCATCCTTTGATCACCACTGACTTTTCAATATCTCCATTCTCTTTTATCCATATTTTAAATACAGAACTTATCAATGTGTTTTGTTTGATGGTGTTGATCTACAGTGCAGAAGATTTCCTGTGTTTATCCGCTTTCTAATTTTCATGGCCTCTCTGATTTTATGGTTTTAATTTAGCTTTTATCAGTGTGGTTTCATCGCATTTCTGTAGACATTCATGTGGATGCCTGAGCTGGAAAACTAACCTGGGGTAGTCTTTATTTCTCAACTCCCATTCCCCAGTGCAGAGCCCAGTGGTGCCAATTCTGAACATAGTAAATGCACAAGAAAGTCCTTCCTCACTTATAACTTCAGGGATCTTTTCACCCATAAATTGAAACACTCAATTGCAAGGTTTGGGGATAATCTTCTCCCAGCTCTCTTTCTCTCTCCTACAGTTTCATTGCATCACCTCATCTCTCTTTTTTTTCTTCCTTATGATTTATTTCTACTTTTTCTCAACTCCTAGTTTCCTATTTCTCTAATAATCAAAGGCAGAAAGAAGTGTAAATTCACATGCATGGAAACTAAAATTTCCCTGAGGATATAATGCACAGAATAAATCCATCTTCACTAGAATTTTAGAACTTGAGATTGGGCATGTGTGATTATGTTACACATTATAAGTGGGTCTCTGTGCTTTTGCATGTGATTTTGCCTCTTCCCAAAACAGTCTTTGTATTCTTCACCATCTGGGAAATATGTTTTCATCCATGTAAACTCAAATCGAATACCATTTCCTCTACAGAAACTTGTCCAGTTTATTCAGGCAGAATTAGCTTCTCTGTAGGCAGATAGCTCTTTGGCATTTTTTTTTTTTTTTTTTGCCAAAGCAAGAACATCTTATTTTCCATACCTACTATGTAGTTGGCATTGTATCAGTACACATTTCTATTGTACATTCTAGCACTACATATTTGTGAGTCTATCTTATGTGATTGGCTTTGAACATTTCCAGAGCAAGGATATTTTTGCTTCTTATACCTACCTCAGGATTTGACACAATCTGGCATAACCAGACATGGTAAAAATAAATGTTTGTTGAATGACTGATGTGTGAATATTTGAATGACTGTATTAAATGAGTTGATAAGACTATTCACTACCTGGATGTCAAAATGAGTTAACTGAACATATTTTTATCTTTGGCTTTTTATTAGATTGGTTGCAAATTCTGTGACAACAGAATTTGTGTCTTTCATTCTCATCTTTATACCCCTAGTTCCAGGTACCTTTGCCCAACAGGCATTACTGGATATTTATAGAATTTATGAATAAAGAATAAAAGGATAACAATGTGGAATAAAAATAATTTAATCTTTGACATTTCTTTCTGAATAGAGACAAGCTCATTAAATTTGACTTTTTTGATCCCATGCAGCATCATAGCTCTATATCACTTTTATATGTGGCTAGACAGAGAAAAGGTAAAAGTAAGGACAGAGGATGGAGGCATAACATATTCAGAGTTGATCAGATGACTTTTGTCTGAAAAATTTGTACATGAACAAATGAATGGTTTGAAACAAAAGTGACCTATTGGATGGAACTAATTTGCACAATTAAAACCTGTCTCACAACCAAGTGTATCAGTTGATTCTCTGGCAAACCATTGCCTTGCATTTTCTTATCCAATATTTGTTTTTGCAGAAAAAAAGGTATGTGGCTGAGAGGAAAAATCTACATATTTTTTTCACCATGAATACTCATCTTTATGCATTTTGTTAAAATTATAGTAACTGATAATATTTAAGCATCTTTTGTAATGGTGATTTTTTGGTATGATATCCACAGATACAAATAGTGCATATATTAAGAAAACTCATGCACAAACAAAACAGCACATGCTGTACTCACAGCCAGTTACACGGGATGCTCATGCATGCATCTGTTGCTTATTAATTTTCTTCCTGCTCTTTGCATCATTCTTTTGAAGAAGCTCCAGCAAGCCTTGTGCTTTGCCCAGTTGTTTATAATGGTCTATAAATCAGAGGATGGACCAAATGAAATGTCTTAGTAGTGTTTGTAAAATATTTGGATATTCAGATTGTATTTTATTGTCGTTGCTTTAGAAAATGTATAGATTAACCTCTGATTGAAACTTATATTCTAGTAACTGTCTCTTTTCTTTATTCCAGAATTGGTCACGCTTTCAGCCAATTGGTGAGTTCAAACAGTGTTTACATGTATTGCTCAATTTGTTTTAACTTCCTGCTGTAAACATTGACAGTATTTTCTTCCTAAGGGTGTTATGAATAGGCAACACTTAAAAGTCAAAAACAAAAACGGGTAAAACAAAGAAAAATATCCCAATCTACATTTTTAGAAATCAGGTAAAAATGCTTGTTGAACAGTCTATGTTTTAGCGTCTGTTTTTAACATTCGGTTGTGACTTTTTTAACAACTGCTGTAGTTCAATAATTAAGCTGTGTTTAGATTTGAGGTCTGAATGAGCTGAATTCAAAATATGGGACTTTTTGTTAGAAACCCTGGTAAAGTGGATGCTGGGGAGAAAGTCCAAGATTTCATGTGTTTGATTTATTAACTATGTGCGTCACCAGCCTGCTTTTAATTCTCAGAGTAACATAAAAATACTCAGAATCTAAGTGCTGTGTTTTGGTGTGTTATGCGTCTATATTTTTTGTCACAGACATCATATCCAGTCCTCTCCCTTTATTTCACAGCTATGGTTTTATAGAGGGATTTGGAGGACAAAAATTTAGGGCTAACAGTGGGAGAGAATCAGTCACATGTGACATTTATGAGTTGCAATGAGCAACAAAACTTTGGGGGAAAATATCTGTATTTTTTCAGAATTTAGAGGTAGATGGGCTAATCATCCCAATTTAATACCTAAGCAGGTCTACACAGCGTGACTGCAAGTTCAATGATAATCTATGTCAATTTTGATTTATATCTGTTTTATTCATGTGACTTAGGTATTAATGTAGATACATTCTTAAAGAGTATGTGCTTCAGATGAATAAACTATTCCAATTATTAAGCCACTCAGTTAAACAAGAACTAAATATATTCTACACAAGAAAAATATACTGAATAATACCATTTGCATTTGCATAAACAGTTTATGAAATACTTTCACCTTTTTGACCCACTTTAGTAGATGAATAAGAATTAATAGACCTATTTTGTAGATTAGGACCCTCAGGCTCAATACAATACATTGATTCATAATCAATATTAAAAAAATTAACAAGACTGTTTGCAAAGTGTTTATCAAAGTTCCGTGTGTGTGTGTGTGTGTGTGTGTGTGTGTATAAATATATGAAGATATACTCATTGTAGAATATGCATAAACTTTAGTTATATGGCCACATGTTAAGAAACAGCTTTTAAAACGTGGGTTTCTTTATTCTACCAGCAAAATGAAATTTGAAAACAATTATTGCAATCCACCTAAGATCTGGATGTGCCTTCAGAATCCTGAAAGCAGGACACTGCTTTCTTGAGAATATATTCAGTGCATTATGCATGACACATTTTCTTAAGAACAATACCAATAATTTGACAATTTGGGAGATGGTAGATTCTGCCATGAATAGCTACTTCATTCCAAACCATCTCTTTGCTGAGCAACATCAGTCAAACTGCTTGGTTTCTTAGAAAAAAGCCAGTAGACTGAAACAGAACCTCTCGAACAGATATTCCAATGAACATTAGCTCCAGGAAGGATGTCAATAAGTGCTTCAATAACAAATCATGCAGGGTCAAACAATTTGATAAAGAATGCAAACAGATCCCATTTGTGGAGATTAAAATATTAGTTCTGAAGTAGAGAAACCAATTCAATATTGTTTTCCTAGTTTTTCTTAAACATGTTGGAATATACAGACATATACACATGCAGACACATAAATATACAAACATGCACATATATAAGAATATATATGAATAACTTGAAAACAGAATTTGGAAAATATTGGAAAAAATTAATTTATTTACTGGTTATTTAAAGTTTACATTATCATAATGCTATTGTTTGAATGTGCCCCTCAAAGCTTACTTGTTGGAAACTTAATCTCCAATGAACAGTGTTGAGAGGTGGGACGTTGAAGAGGTGATTAGGTCATGGGAGCTAAGCCTCATGAATGGATTAATGCCATTGTTGCTGGAGAGGGTCACTTATCTGAAAAATGAATTTTTGATAAAAGGATGTTTTCATCCTACTTTCTTCCCTTCCCCATCCAATGCTCCTACCCTCATGCCTTTTGCCATAGTATCCTGCAAGATGGCCTTTGCCAGATGTGGCCCCATTCAATCTAGGATATCCCAGCCTCCAGAACTGTAAGAAATCTCTGTTCTTTATAAATTACCAAGTCTGTTTTATTCTTACAGCAGCACAAAATGGAATAAGAAACATGGGATTTAATAAGATTTATGATTTCTAATAGGCCATATGATTTTGAAACATGACTGCAACAATTAAACATTTAAAATATAAATGAAACAGAGATTCAAAGTACGGCAGAAAGTCTGTGATTTTCTGCACGCAGTTTTCCTTGTATGATGTGATTCTGCTTTTCCAAAGAGCCTTCAGGGTATGAATTCACTAACTTAACTCCTACTCAAGTCCTCTGCCATGTGGGCCCATCTGCCTTCTCAATTTGCTTCTTTATCGCATGATCACATTTTGGAATAATCTCTCTCCTTCCTTTTAGATGGGATCAGAATTGTTTTAGAGTACCTCCACTGGGGTTCTTCTGTCCACCAGACCCTCAAATGTCCAGAGGCAGGGCCCAAAGCAGCCCTATGTTCGTGCTAACTTAAGACTTAAAAATCCAGCCATCAGCCACCTCGAAAGGACAGCTGTTTTCATGGAAAGGCTGTCTTTGCTTGTTATCCTGAGCATGGCTGACTCATGGTGTTCCATGCTTTGTTCCCTGGCTTTTGTTCCTTGGCCTGTGACTCACCTCCTCCATGCTTTCTCCACCTTCAGCTTCATTTCTCCCAGCTGTGACCTGTGTTCCTGGTTTCATCTCTGGTTTCCAAGTCAGGTTGTTATTTTTTTTTAAAGGCTTTTTCCATTTTCCTGCTTCTGACTTATTGCTGATACAACTTTCATGCTTTTCCCTCTGTCCTTGGCCGTGACTCTGACTAACTGGAAATTGCTGATCAAAGGCTGGTGACCATCACATTGAGCCTCTGACTGTTACAGCCCCTGTACCATGCATGATGACCTCATTTGTGCTGTCACAGCAGTAACAATTTCCTTTTCTGAATTACTACTGCATGTGTGCCTAGTACTCATTACTTGCTATTTATCAAATTTTGCTTTCTATGGTGAACAAGTCCTCTATAATGCAAAAATAAATAAATTATGTTTAAGGAATTCCAAAGATTATGAATTTTGCTGAAAGAAAACTGAGACCTGCACAAACATTGTTACTGACAGTAAATACTGGACTGTTTCCAAATATTCTTGGGTCCTTTGTTAAATTACATCACCAGTCACTCATAGTCTCTGGTGTAGATGTTACTGATCCCAAGTGGGCAGATTATAAGAAATTAGAAGATAAGAGGTGAATATTTTTCATTGGGGAGTAGGAATTACTGGTATTAAAAAATGGTTATGTTGGCCAAGGAGTAGTAGAGGAGTATAATAACAAGAGATGGATAAATGCAAACAAGAAAGGACATGTGTCTCTTCCCTCATATTTTTTTTTCTTTTTTCTTCCAATATTACACATTGTAAATGAGCAAAAACAGCATAAAGACACTTAGGTGATACATGAACAAGTAATACCTCCAGGAAACTTTCTTGTTTGCATCATGTGCTGTGTATGTTATGAGATAATGGACAGGGAAAGGTAAAAAAGGTTATTTATTAATAAGTTAACTTACATGACATCAGTCCAAGGAAATCATGAGCACATCTGTGTTTCTCCCCTATAAATAGTATTGAAGATAGAATTGCGGAGGGAAGGAGAGCAGAAAACTAAATGGTGAAGGCAAAAGCTGTGATTGCTCTAAGCTCTGTCTTCACTGATCTTCGCTTGATGCCTCCTCCTGACTCTCAGGTGAGAAAGCACCTCTGGCCTGCAAAGAAATAAACTAGGTTATTTGGGGAAAGTATACAAAGCTTTTGAGCAGAGAAAAGTCTTTTGTAATTGCTGATCTCTGAAAGTCTAAGCTAATAGAAACAGTGCAGGATATCTAGTTTACACAGTGTAAGAGGCAGGCATAGTTTATATGCCAGACTGTGGTGGAAACAAAAAAGAGCAAAAACATATATAATCCTTCTTATAGAGGTGATTTTTAATAAGAACAGACTGATAATTAGATTATACTTAGTCTATTTTATCCCTGAAGTCATTGTCTAATCTTTATGTTTTCTACCACTTTCCAGACTTTTGTGTAGTGGACATGATGTGAGTCATAATGGTCTAGTGCATAATGTTTTATTTTACAAAATATTTATCTAGCATAATAGCTTTCAAACTTTGGTTCTAGTGAGCTGTCTTCTTAAAATACCTTCTTCTTCTTTCTCGTCATGGTTCCTAGCCCATTCTGCCTGTCTCTCACCTTCCTGTACGTCCTCTATCTGCCATGCAGATCTTGCCAGAAAAAATACTAGTCCAAGAGTTTCCATATGTCCCAAGTAGGGCCAACCAGAGTCGTTTTCTCAGTTAACATATCAACATGGGCCAGGCGTAGTGGGTCACATCTTTAATCCCAGCACTTCGGGAGGCTAAGGTGGGCGGATCACTTGAGGTCAGGAATTTGAAACCAGCCTGGCTAACATGACGAAACCCTGTGTCTACTAAAACTACAAAAAAATTATCTGGGCATGATGGTGGGCAACTGTAATCCCAGCTACTTGGGAGGCTGAGGCATGAGAATCGCTTGAACCCGGGAGGCAGAGGTTGCAGTGAGCCAAGATCGTGCCACTGCATTCCAGCCTGGGCGACAGAACAAGACTTCATCTCAAAACAAACAAAAGAAAAGAAAACATAGCAACATGTGGAGAGAACGGTGTTTCTTTTATTTGGGAGAATGCAAAACTTAGTGAACGTGTTTCCTGCTAGGTGGAGAGAAGCCTCCTACAGAAAGGAGCCAATCAAAGACAGAGCTGGGAGATGGATAATGACCATTGGTTCCCATAGCTTTTCCTTCTGTCTTATGAGTTAAAGTGATACTATTTCCAGCTCCGTGAGTTACAGATTATTTTTTAAAACTAGTAATTTGAATAGAGCTTCCATTACTCATAATATATATATAATCTAAAGCTTTTTGTAGTCACATTTGTGGGATAGATTTTTAAAAAATAGGTAAAGTTAGTTTTACTAATAAATTTTATTCATCTAATTATTGAAAATATGATTATTAGTATTTAATTAATATGAAATTATCAGTAGGGTATTTTTTTTTCACATTAAGTCTTTGAAATCTACCATGTGCTGTAGCATATCTCTCATCTCACCGGGACCAGATGCATTTACTAGCTGCATGTGTTAGTGGCTACCACGTTGGACAGCTCAGATATAGACCATAAATATTAAAAACTATCTTTCTCATTAGTAAAACATAACCACTATTAACATTGATTATATATGTCTAGGCTTTTTAATAGATATCTATATCTCTATTAAAGATATACATATAAAATATATATTTTTAAACAAAAGATTCATATTATAAGACATGTTTTGAGCTTGCCTTTTTCATTTCATCTTATCAGCACATCACAGACATCTTATTTTTATTCATTTCCTCAACTGATGAAATACTGTTTCAGTTTTTTTGTGGAGGGAAGAACACATGGGTTGTATTATTCCTGCATGTATAAGAATACTGTTCAGTTGCCTAGCATTAAATCTTAGGTTGGTTGGGCATGAAGGTATTGAAGCCCAAACACTAGAAATTTTGCTTCACTATCTTCTGAAATTTGGTATTTGTGGAAAATAAACACATTCACTTCCCCATCTATCTGTTTTCTTCCCCTTACTCTGGAGAAATATTTAAACATTTTCCATTATAATTATTTTTCTACTACCATTAACATGTTTTTAACATTTAATATTTCTTCAGAGAAATTATCAACTATTATTTTATTGATTATTATATCTCCTTTGTCTATTATATGTCCTGAAATTTCTAACATATTGTTTTGAGAATTAGGCTATTTTTTAGATGGCTTCCCTCTTGTCTAGTATTTTCACCTTGGTGCCCTTTATCTCTATATTCTATATTTTAAAGAACTTCTTGAAACAACCTTCAGTGGAACTGTAGTATACAATAAGTCTGTAGTATACAATTTTTGGTACCTCCTTAGTATCTGAAAATTTTATGATCTTAATTTAAAAAAAAAAAATATATATATATATATAAATATAAATATATATATATATATATATTTTATTGCATTTTAAGTTCTGGGGTATATGTAAAGAACATGCAGGACTGTTGCATAGGTACATACATGGCAATGTGGTTTGCTGCCTCCATTTCCATCACCTATATTTGGCATTTCTCCCCATGTTATCCCTCCCCAACTCCCTACCCCGCACTGTCCCTCCCCTATCTCCCCACCACAGACCTCAGTGTGTGATGCTCCCCTCCCTGTGTCCATGTGTTCTCATTGTTCAACACCCGCCTATGAGTGAGAACATGCAGTGTTTGCTTTTCTGTTCTTGTGTCAGTTATGATCTTACTTTAATCTTAAAGCAATATTTTATGTTGTTAGGTTATTACTACATGATAGTTACCACATGATGGCATATATAAATGCTAAACTGAGAGTTAATCTGTTTTTGTTGTTGTTGCTTAATGGAATAAGTAAGCATGGTAAGTCTACTTTTCTATCTTCTAGTTCAGTTACATAGTTACCTAACATTTGACAGGACTACCTAATTCATATTTCAGGAAAATTGGTTTTATATGAGCAGAATAATTTCCCAAAGATATATCCTTCTTGATAACTTTTACAGGTTTTCTTTCTGTGTCAGAGATTTTAATTGCACCCTTTATCTATCTTTCCCATCTTCCTTAGTAACAGAACCCTGATGTTATTTCAGGCAACAATGTACTCATTTCTCAGACTTTCCTGATATGTGAGGCTACATCACTAAGTTCTGTTCAGTGAAATGTGAGCAAAAATTACGTCTGAGAAGTAGCAAATGGCTTGGCTCAGGTATCTTTATTGGAGTGGTTAGAAATCATGACTCACTCAATATTTTTCCTAATGACTCTGAGCTGCATAAGAATAAAGCCATGTCTTAGAATAAGTGTTCAATAAATGGTTGCTCACTGCCTAACTAATGAATAAATGTTAGTGTACTGGGAATTAAAGGGAAAGAGAAGAATTAGGCTGATGTAATTTATTTATTATCTGGATGCTGAATAGGGAATGGAACATCAATGAATTTAAACAAGTCTGGCATATTGGGAGACAATTCTACATGTATGTCTTGCAAAGAAAAATACTGATGACTATCACTCTATCTTTTCAAGAATGTGGTAGAACAAACAGCTTTTGAAGACAGAGATGATTTTTCTCTCGGAAGCAAAAGGCGTTTGTCTACTTTCCAGTCTAATAAATACAGTGTCTTCCTCTGGGGCAGAGGTTGGGAATTTTATCTGCAGCTCTTTATTACAAACTAGGGTTTTGTCAGCAAGGGGTTGCTCATCTATGATGCAAACCCACTGTGTGCTGCATCCACCTGGGAAAATATGAAGATAAGGATGCTCATTGTGCCTTGAGTAATAAAGTCTTTTCTTTTTGATCTAGGAGTCCAGTGTCTTCTGCTCATCCCTTCAAGCTGTGGGAGGCTAATCTGTTAGCTTGCAAGTAGGTTAATATCTCATAGTCTTCATTCTTCTCTCATGGGAGAAGGGCCTACTGGGATTATGACAATGAAGTTAGAGAAAGTGATGCATAGAGTTAGTCATTGGAAGCTGTATGCATTCTAAATCTGGCAATCACTGTTCTTAGTGAACACAAGGTTCTGAAATTACTCAGTGATCACAAAGGTCCTCAAAACTAACACTACTCATGAGGATGATGTCAACTACATTGGGCTGACAAGCTACAGCCAAGGACACAATTCCTTCTATAAGAAAAAGTTATTTCTAGACTCCTCCTCTATTTTAATTTAGCCAATTTCTAGGGTCTACAATATTAGATGTCCACTGGACTCTTGAAACTTCTTGAACCTCATCAGTAACATACCTATTAGTGGCATGACCCATGAGTTCTAGAACATCTATTCAGCACGTGTGTGTCTAGTTAGTGAATAGTCCTTCTCTGTGTTCCTTTTTCCATTAAACTACACACTGTCATTCCCCCTTTATCTCCAAAAGCTAGAAAATTCCTCACTTGCATCCCAGTTTTTCTTTCTTAGAAAACTGATCACTGATTAGAACAGAATGACCAAGCTTTGGGACAGGCAAAAGAATCTCAGTGTTAAAGACTCAGAGTTTAAGAAGCAATAAAATGAATATTTAAATGTGAATATGTGACCTTCCTTCATCAGGGCACACTGCCTTGGAGGAAGCCAATCTAAGCACACACTGCATAGCCCAAGAACAATTTTGGAAGTCTTTGCTTTACAGACATTTACATGAGAAAGGCTGGACCAAGGCCTAATTCCTCTAGAGCCCCTTGATCATGAACACCATTCTTATCATGACTCTCAGGGTCTTCTTGCTGTGTTGTCATTAGCACCATTTTCAATTTGCTGCACTGTGGCCTCTTTCAGTGACACAACTACTGTTTTTGCTGCAGTCTTTAAAATAATAAGAGTTTTTCTCCTTGAGAAACATTGCATATCACCCAACCTGTCTTAACAAATTTGGCCCATTTTTTTTTTACTGGTTGGGAGGGCATTTGAGTAGTACCACATAGAGTCACATTGAAAGTGGGGTAGGGGGATACCCTACGTCCTATGGGTCTAATACAGCTCACTGTTTTTGTAGTTTTCACATGCTAGAGACAGTTTTTATTTTCCTCTAGTTTGAGACAGAGTCTCAAACTGTTGCCCGGGCTGGAGTGCAATCGCATGATCTCGGCTCACTGCAACCTCTGCCTTCCAGGTTTGCACAATTCTCCTGCCTCAGCCTCCCAAGTAGCTGGGGTGACAAGTGCAAAAACACCACCACACCAAGCTAATTTTTTGTATTTCTAGTAGAGATGGGGTTCAGCTATGGTAGCCAGACTGGTCTTGAACTCCTGACCTCGTGATTTGCCCACCTCAGCCTCTCAAAGTGCTGGGATTATAGGGGTGAGCCACTGTAACTGGCCAGTTTTTACCTTTGAATCTCATTAGGTGACACATTATTCACCCTATAAAGAATTGAACTTTTCTTATTAGTAGACATTAATATTACAAAAAAATTGTACTCAATCATCACTGTATTTTGAATTTAATCAACAAAAATATTGTGAGAATTTGTTTTCTCACTTGTTTTTAAAGTATATAATATAATTTGTTTCTTGTCCCTAGAAACTAAAAATATTTTTCTGTTGAGTTTCTTACAGAAAAAAAATTTGCCTCCTCTGCTCAGGACCATCACTCTGCCTGCCTGGGAGGGAATTGAATTTTTTTTTGCCTTGATTCTCTTTTAGTTGGGAGTGAGTGCAATGTCTTCCATCTATCCCTGGCTACAAGCTGAAAGGCTGGACACAGTTAAAAGGTTCTGCTTTGCTTCAGGGTATAAATTTCGGTCCATACACGTGAGAAATTTTATTCTGCTTCTCTGAACAAAAATATTTGCCTAAAATATTTCCTTTATTAGCCATTTTTACTTTCTCCATATGGTATCATAGGTGAGTTGTTGAAGATTCTTGGGCTGAGTTCATTTCTCTCACTTGCACAATGTCCAGGTGGTATAAATTCTCTAAGAGTCCATGAATATATGTATTAGCTAATCTGTGTTCTAAGAAAGGGTAAAGTTGAAATGATATAATCCAGCAGATTGAACTACAGTATCAATATTTTAAAATATGATTATTAAAATATAAAGTTACAGTAATATATAATTTTGAAAGCCCCCACTTTCACATTTTCTTTCCTTCAAGGCCATTTTCTTAGGTGATATAGTGATACAGAAGAACCTATAAACACTGTGGGTGGAAGAAGGTGAATTTGGCATGTTTTTATTAAAATTAGTTTAACATGGCCGGGCGTGGTGGCTCACGCCTGTAATCCCAGCACTCTGGAAGGCCAAGGTGGGTGGATCATGAGGTCAAGAGATTGAGACCATCCTGGCCAACATGGTGAAACCCCGACTCTACTAAACGTACAAAAATTAGCTGAGCATGGTGATATGTACCTGTAGTCCCAGCTTCTTGGGAGGCTGAGGCAGGAGAATCGCTTGAACCTGGGAAGCAGAGGCTGCAGTGAGCAGAGATCACATCACTTCACTCTAGCCTAAACAGAGCAAGACTCAGTCTCAAGAAAAAAAAAAAAAACTACTCTAACATTTACCTAAACATTCTTAAAAAGCCCAAACATTGCAGTTTGGAAGATGAAGAGTTGTATATGTTATTCTTTCCAGGAAGTTAAATAATTATCTATAAAGACACTAAAAATAACAGCTGTTTTAAAAGAATAGCTTGTTCATGATTTGTTGTAAATTTCCTGGAATTAAGAATTATGATATGGTTTCATCTTGCTGTGACTGCGGTAAGAGAACAAACGAAGCTCCATTTACGTCAAGGAAAGTGTTTTTGAGGAAAATGAGGACTTTTGTTTCTCCTGCTTCTCTGTTGACTGTTCTGATTTCCCAAAAGTGGATCTTTTGCTGTGAATAAGAAAATACACATCTCCAAAGTAGTTTGCTTTCCCTATTTCATAAATACAAATTAGTCTGTCTTTATTTCCCCCCTACAATTTGGTGTTAGTAGAACTGGCTGGTACTGTTCTCTGGAAAATTCTTGCTAAATTTGCATTTTATTTTTCCTTGGCAAATTGGTGTTTAGCTTTTGTTATAGTCACTTCCTCAACTGTAAAGTGAAGAGGCCATTGTCTTTCTTCTTACTCTCATCCAAAGTTCATATAGATTGATCCAGGAAAAAAATGTTACCTATACATTATTTAAATTGTGCATTAGTCTGTTCTTACACTGCTAATAAAGACATATCTGAGACTGGGTAATTTATAAAGAAATGAAGTTTAATTGGCTCACAGTTCCACATGGATGGGGAGGCCTCACAATCATGGTGGAAGGTGAATGAGAGCAAAGTCATGCCTTATATGGGAGCAGGCAAGAGAGCTTGTGCAGGGGAATACCCACTTATAAAACCGTCAGATACCTTGAGACTTATTCAGTACCATAAGAACAGTATGGGGGAAACTAACCCCATGATTCAATTATCTCCACCTGGCCCCACCCTTGACACATAGGGATTATTACAGTTCAAAGTGAGATTTGGGTGGGGACACAGCAAAACCATATCAAATTGCATCACATATAAAACTATTCATAAACTATTGACAAGTCTTATTAGCATAACAACCAAAAAAGATGGCTGCTGTTAGTAATTTCTACAAATGGGATTTTTTTGATCCTAATATACAGCATTATGTCAGGGAATGGAGGTTGCAGGTATTTAGTCTTGGTTGGGGAGGATCAGAGATCAGCTCAGGGTCCTTGCATGTCCTGTTTATTTGCCTGAACTCTTTTTTTTAAATTTGTGTTTGACATCACTGTCTCATTTTTATACTCATGTCTCCTCACATCTCTTGCATGGAGAGCTTCCCCTATTTTATCATCCTGAATTAACTTGCTATTTATGTTTCTTGCTTGTCATCATCTTCACCTCTGAGATGTAGGTTTCCTGAGAGCATGACTTTGTCTTATTCTGTGATATCCATTTATCCTCCTAATCTCTTACCCATTATTGACACTATGAGGCACTAGAATTTTAGAGAATCCCCAAAGATGATGTTTTAAGAACTGCTTTCCCCTAGAAACGTCACAGTCAGGCTGCTTGATGAACATGCCCACTGTTTTCAACTCTCCCTCTGTTCTCTCCAGTATCATGAGAGGGAGATTACAAGCTCAGCAAAGACACGGTCATCTTCAGTCTCTGAATGATGATTTCTTGCAACTCCCTGTTATAGTCAACTTTTCTTTCATTCTCCCTGCACTTGGTCCTGATGATATGAAGCTGTTGCTTCTCAAGATGAACAGTAAGTACACTGAAAGAAGCCAGCTTGTGTAGGCAAATATATAATTTAAAGGGACACCTGGTTGCTTCTTCTCTGTTATTAAAATGATTGGGATTTCCTTCTTGTATATAATGTTTCTGTGTTGTAATGTATATGTCAGAAAATGACATTTATGATGTATTAATGTAAAAATGTATGACAAATTTATTACTTAGCATGAATGAGTTTATTGGGCTTTTTTTTTTTTTCCTGTGAGTCAGTTTGAACAAGAAGTTAGAAATTCATGAAGACCTCAGACATCCTGGACATTCCTAAGGAGGGAAAAAAAGAAGTAAAGGTGTTTTAGACAAACATTTTCTGCTTTCCAGCCCCATCTAGGACTCTAGGGTTACATATTTGGCAATTGATTTCTGGGGGCAATGGTTTTTTCAGTGCTTCAAGTATTAATTATCTCTCTTGCTTTCAATATAAGTATTATGGATTTTAACATGTGGGACATTCTCTCTGTAAATTTCATGCATGCAATGCAGAAAAAAATACATTGCTTGAGAGAGAAATGTTGGCTAGGAAAATTAGTACAGAATAGGAGATAGGATGCTTCTTTGGGGGCCAAAGCTTTAGCAAATATGAATCCAAGAGATAGCAGATTTGGAAAATAGTAATGGAAGCTGCAGTTGGTTATAATAATCAATTAAAACCTCACAAACTTTGCACATGGTCCTTTCAAGTCACTGATGCTATTTCCTAATTTTAGAAATGAAGAATGTTTTTCTTTGGTACTTACCACCCTCCTTCCTGTGCATTCTATGTCTGCTCCCTCCCCTCCGGCAGACCTCCTTTCCCAGAGCCCCTTTGCAATACACACTTGGTTGTTAAGAAATGTCTTACAAAATGCTTCTACTTTTACCTTTTCTTGCTGATAATAAAAATATATCTACTTGTCTCCAGATTCCTGAGAATTCAGATGGTTCAAAGTGGTGAAAGATGATGAGCTAATTAGGGTAGCTAATGTGTTATCTACCCAGACAAGTTAATTTCCTAAATAGATCAGTACAATTTTACCACTTTTCTGGAGCCTTTGAAGAAATGACCTCCAATGAAATATTATAAAATGTAGACCACTTGGAGAAATGCTTTGCATCAGATGTAGTTTTGTGGCACTCCTATATTAGCTTCTAGAAAGTGACTCGTTTTTTTCAGGTATGTGAATGGGGCTGATTTTCTGCCTCAAACTCACTTTTGAGCTCTTGACTGCTATAAACATGTTCTTAGAGGACATCTACATGGATGGCCTTCTAACGTCTTTAAAGCAACAGATAAAAAATTTAACTCATCGTCTCCTACAAAGCCTGCTCTTTTCTCTGTATTGCAATACAATTAAAGGAATCTTCACCTGCCCACGTTTCCACAGAAGAGGCCACCAATCATCTCACACTACGTGCCCTATTTCAGCCTATACTTTTAGTCCATTGTCCAAACTCGTCAATTATTCCAATTTGCTCTGGCTCCAAATTATCTTCTGAATCAAATCCAAGCTTGTAGGCATCACAAGTAAAGTGACACTTCCTGTCTGCCTCTCCAGAGATTTCTACTTGCCACCCTTTAAAAAATGTATTGAACTATTTTCAGTTCCTCAAATATACTTTACTTCTAAACACTATGTCTTGTTCATGATGCTGTCATTGTTGCAATGAGGACTCTCCTCCTGAGATACCTAATTAACTCTTACTATTCTACTTATCCTTCAAAACCAAGGTCAGATGTTATTTCCCCTACCCCAGAACCCCCACCCAATGGGTTAATTTCCCTTTTTTATGCTTCTCTACTATCCTGTACACAGATTTGTTTTGTTTTGCTTTTTTCACTTAATAACAACTATTGTTTTGCTTGTCTGCCTCTCTCAAAGAGAATAAATGCGGAGGTTAGGAATTTTGTGTTATTAATCACTGAACAGTACCATTTTTGAATGAATGTGTGAGTAGATGAGTGGATGAATATTGAGAAAACACATAAAGAGTGACACTTGAAATCACAGTTTAATAGTTCAAGATGTTATTAATAGCAACATTTTTTTGAATATTGTTTAGGTAAAAAAGATTGTGTAGTCCAGACATTCATATAAAATCCGGTGAAACTGAGCTCTGTTCCCAACATCATGCAGTCATTGAACTTTTTAGATTTCTATTTGCTTATCCAGATGTATATATGTTTTGTTTTTCATTGTAAAGACAAAGCAAAATGTATATTTTTTAATTTTGCAAAGGAGACAAGCTATTTACATGGGGGAATCCTTTGTCTTTGAGGATGATGTGGAATTGAAAGCACAAAATTGTCCAGAATTCCACAGGTGTGTGCCATATGAGCTTCAGTTGATTTGGTTGTGAAGTCTGGGTTGACAGTTCTGAATCCACAGTGCATTAATCTTGAGATACATAAGCATCTGTAATCAATTTAAGTAGCTTTTGGTTTTGGCTTTGGAGACAGGCAATTTCTCATGTATTTCATGGAGAAGACGAGAAGAAGTTGGGGTAAATTCCTAGACTATGTGTCTATAGTACACAAAACAGTAAGAATTTGTTGACTATCACTCATTTGATCAACTCCAATAACCAGCATCTATTTCTTTGCCCAAATTAATAAACTTTTTGGCCTACATTGATCAAATTTACTGGAAAATTACTAAATCGCTATTTCAATTTGTTTTGTATAAAAATGCCAATAGAAGGCACAATTAAAACACATCTTCACATAATTAACAAAATAGGCCTTCATCAATTACTTATGAATTTTGGGCAGAGTAAGCAACCAATCCTTAAATTAAGAAACCTTGTAAATAAACAGCAACAGAAAACTATATTAAGCAGGTGACCTTTTAATATATATTAGATGTGTGTTCTGATTTTTATAACTGTTTTATGTGAAAAGTTATTTATATAT
The DNA here is from genome assembly GCA_963574635.1 of Cheracebus regulus. NCBI lineage: Eukaryota > Metazoa > Chordata > Mammalia > Primates > Pitheciidae > Cheracebus > Cheracebus regulus. The sequence continues at coordinate 24,694 of CAUYQU010079953.1, forward strand.
ACAGTTTATATATATATATTTCTATGAGCTGTATAAGAAAAAATTATAGATGTGTTGCATTTCCTATCTCTATTTCTTCATTTAAAAAACCCCATTTAGAAACTGTAATTATATAAGGCCTTTTATATAGGTAAATCTATGCACATAGATTCTGGCTAATGCACATAGATTTGTAAAGTCAAGTGATTTAATGAACTATAGGCTTCTTGGGAGCCTCAGACTCTTTTTCAGACATTTTAAAATTAAATTTTATATGAGGTTCAAGAGGGTCCAATAAAGAGAACTCTATTAAACTGCCTAAGTTCTGAATCAAGTGAGAAGACAAAAGACAAAAGAGATGTGTAGCAAATTACCACATTTCTTTTTTAATGTAGTAAATCTGCTTTTGGAGAGTATGATTGCCAATTACAGCAGTCCTGGAAAACCACAAGTTTCCTCAATAGAGACAAGATCCTTTACTACATGGAGCAAAATGGCACATATGAGAATTCATGCTACTTGCAAGCCTTACACTTCCTAGATTAAAGAACCAGGAAGAGGCTGGGGAACATGTGTTCAGCTTCTCCTTCCAAACTCAGTACTTAGCTTGTACCCGGCCAATTCTGGAGGAATGAGTGTGATAAGTGTGGAGACAGCAGAGATCCTGCACTGAAGTGAGCCTTGCTGGTGCCTCCTTCCAATGTAAAAGAAGTGAAGTAGTCATCTACTCTTTACTGTGATATGTTTAGTTAGATTTACCCATTAGTATATTATGGTTCATAAAATAAGATTAGCTGTCTTAGTAATATGTTAATACTTATACAATGGTAAGTTTATGGCCATGTTGAATTTCTGAAATGTCTTTTCCAAATCATACCCTTTTGCAAACATATTCAACTGCAACAGACAAGACACATTTCTTACTTCCTATGCTAAATATCTTCCTGAAGGGATAGTAGCATTATCAAAATTATTATACACTAATAAGGGCACATACTTATAGAAAACTAAGATTGTGCTTTTTATGGAAAACTTCCAAATGAAAACTGAAAACACAAACAGATATGTTTGTACATGGAGACACTTGGTATTTTGGGAACTAATGATTCAAATATTTGAAGCAGGGCACAGTAACTCATGCCTATAATCCCAGCACTTGGGGAGGCTGCAGTGGGAGGATCACAAGAGCCCATGAGTTTGAGACCAGCCTGAGCAACATAGTGAGACCTCATGTCTACAAAAAGAATTAAAAAAATTAGCTGAGTGTGGTGATACAAGCCTGTAGTCCCACCTACTTAGAGGCTGAGATGGGAGGACCACGTGAGCCCAGAAGGTCAAGGCTGCAGTGAGCTATGACTGCACCACTGCACTTCAGTCTGGGCAACAGAGCAAGATCTTTTCTCAAAAAAAAAAAAAAAAAAGATAAAAATATTTGCTAAATGTTTCCAGCTTTTGTCTGTATGCATACCACGAAAACTTGACTATTTATATAATGTGTCTGAAATGACACCAACATCTATGTGCATTTTATTAAGACTTTGTAAATTAAATAGTTTTGTTTACAGGCACTTTTAGATTTTTAAATTGAATATATAAGGAGTTGCACTGTGAGCATAACACCTAAGGCTACTTCTGTCTATGTGTTCTCTGACTGTAGACTTAGACTAGGAGATTTGAAAAGGAGGATTATAAGGAGTGGCTCATGAAGGTCAAAGGTACATTACTGAATCAACTTGCAAACTGTGAGATGTGCTCTTGTTAGTTTAAACAGTAGTTTTAAAGATAAAACACGAATGAGTAGCCACATGATTTTTGTTAATAAGACTTGCCCTATTGTATTTCCACCAAATATATAATTCTAAGATTAAGATTTTAGCCTCAACATGCTTTAAGCTAATAAGCATTTATCAATTGACCTTTCTAGATACATTTTATTTCCTTGGTGCACAGGATAGATAAGAAAAACCAAAGGAGTATGAATGAAAAGTTACTGACTGCATTTCAAAATGAAGCACTTGTGTTTAATTTATTTTATCCTTTGCCACATTTTCATAACTTTCATTATTTAAAGGGACCAGAAAAAATACTGCTTGTATGAATTAGCAGTAAACTTTTTTTTTTCACTTGCTATAGCTTTAAGCAATACATGTTTAATCAGAAACAGAGGCTAATTCTTTTTCAGATTTGTGTTGTGGTCTCTTGGCTTCCTGAGGAGGCATAAATAAAACCACTAAGCCACATCATAAAATACTTTATTTGCTTTGAGGTATCGGTTATTATTATTATGAGTGATATACATTCAGAAGAATGGACATGCTATAAGACAATTGCATCTTATATTTCTTAACTAAGTGTAAATTTCTGGTTATCCTACAGAACAATAATCTTCTGAAGACTGAGTTTATGCAATTTAAAGGCAAAAATTATACATCTAAGTCAAGTTGAATAGTAGAGAGGTCAAGTCGTGGAGACATGGGAGTATTACTCTGGGGTAATTTTTGGCTGTCTTTCTGAATATATGTGAGTTGAGTCATTAGCTATTATTTGAACTTGAAACCATAATCTGAATTCATGATATTTAGGATTGACGTGACCTCAATTTCTCTTTAAAAGTATTGAAGCAGGGGCCTCTGGTCATCAGACTTTGTCATCTGCTATCTATATCCAATTTGAATATATAAATAAAGCAATGTATATTACTTTGTGCCTCTTTTATGTTGTTTATATAGGTGTTATATACACTCACAACTTCCACCTTTCCTCTAGTTGAAGAGGTTGAAAAGTTATTACATTTCCCAGATATGCTCTCAGCTGTGGTTTAGAAGAAATGAGGATCCACCAATGAGACTGATTTCCATGAAATCTGAAAGGTGGATGGATATGAGGGAGAAGCCATCCTTCTGTAGCTTTTAGCTGTTGCTGTTGGCCAGTGAGATCATGAAGACAGGAGGTCTCCTTAATTCAGTGCTCCTCTTTCAGTTCTCAAGCTTCCATAGTGTTGAAGCAGGGGAGAGGTGCTGGCTTCCTGTTCTGGCCTTCCAGTCTCATTGTCAGTATTCCTTCTCTAGCTTTTTGGATGTGGGAAAGACACTGAAGCCCTGTCAGCAGAGTGTCTCTCCCTTCCATCACAGCTCCAGCAACCACCTTCATGAGTCAATTTTATTGTTTTTGAAGTCATTCCAGGAAGTCCAACCTAGAAGCTGTTCTTCAAGTCTTTTCAATAATTTTGTCAGAAACAAATTTGCTATTTTGATCTGCCCCTGCTTAAAATGCTCAGTGTGATTTCTGTGTCCTTGAATTCCTCCTAACACAGTAGGCAAGCAAATGAATGCTGAAAGCACCAAATTTGATTTCACTTTTAATAGTGATTGATATCATCGATGTGAAGTTACTCCTCCACTTCTACTTTTATTACATAGTGGAAGGTTTGATGTGCCCAAATCCCAATTTAAAAATATCAGAGAGTAATTTTTCACAGTAAAACATGGCTTTTCATTTCATAACACTATGAACTGCTAAGTAAAATAAGGGTTAATTTATATCTGGCTATTTAGGATACAAGTCATCGATATCTTTAAAATGGTTTAAGAAAGCAGATATAAAATTTCAAGTTCCAGATATATTGTGGTAAGAGAAGAATGTAGCTGTACTTAAAAAAAAAGTAGAATAATACTCAATGAATTTAATAATAACAGTGCAATGTTGATTTTTTTTTCCTGTCTGGATAGACAAAGGGTTTATGAAGTCTGGGTGAGCAGACAGTTCTATAGACATAAGTTCTCCATGGAAAACTCCTTGGAGCCTATTCAAAGCAAGTGCTGTCTGAGCCTGGTTAAAGTGATGGCTAAAACGATAGCCAGCCATAGAGCAAAGCACTGGCCTGGATACCAAGAACCTTGACTGACACAGGGAAGGCCTCATGACCATCATTGGTCCTAAAATAAAGTACAAGTACTCCATCTCCAGGTTTGGTTTCCATGGAAATTTTTGTTGATGGGGAAATCTTAGGTTGTGTCTTCCTGACCAAAATATCTATGAAGTTCAATCAGTTCAGCCATTCACAGTTCATCTGACTGGCTTTTTGTCTTTATGGCTGGCATGAAGTGCTGATAGGATTGATCAGGTGAAAAGTCAGACTCTACTTTTTGCAGGCTATTGGTTAGCAAATTTGGCTCATGGTTGTTTGATGGGATCATCCATGTCTGGAAGGGAACAGATGGTTTTAGCAACAATTGGCATGTGCATTGAAAACTGAGTGGACTAGACAGGCCATGGATGAATTAGGATATTATCTAATCCAATTTTTTTGTAGTTGTTTAATAATATGCTTTTAATTTTTCTTGTTCCCCTGAGAGAGCAGGCAGATAACTCACCGGTTTGGTATGGGTGTCTTCATCATGTTTATGTTACTAGAGTAGAAATGAAAGAAGAATATGTAATATTGGACTTTCTCTCTTGAGGAAGCAGTTTATAATGCATTTCAAATCAGTTCAATGTACAAGTGTTTATTGTACACAAAACCTGTATAGCTTACCATGCCAGATGTCAGTCATAAAGTTCAGGACAACAGGTATCTCTGTCCTTAAGAAGCTCATGACCTAGAGTTTTGGTTCTTAGTCATGGCTTTGTGGTAGAATCACCTTGGAAGCTTTTTTAAAAAATTATTTTTTGCTTGTTCTTCTCTGCAGACCACTTATTATGTGATCAGACTTAAGAATAATGTTTGGCAGAATAGGTATACATTTACATAGAATATGATGATTGATGTAATGTATAGCGACAATTAGATGGGTATAGAAGTTTTAAGCACACTAACATTTTAAAAATCATTTTTGAAAAGCATATACATAGAATCTATGTGCCCTAAGACTAAGTCCTCCATAGCATTTGCCACTATAGCAATTTGACGTAGCCTTTCATAATACACAGAATCACATTTGAAATTACATGTCATGCTTCGTCTTCCTGGGTAGATGGAAACTCAGTAGGAATAAAGATCATGTTGCTCTATTAGCTAACACAGTGCTGTGCACATAGTACATGATCAACAGATAATTTTTAATTGAATGAATAAATAACTTTGCAAAAGGTACTCATATAGATTATTAATCATTGCTAATGCAATTCTCACCTGTATTCTGAAGTCATGGATTTTTCCTGAACAATGCTATCAAAAGTATAAGTCATAGATATGAATGCTAGGATTCAGAACTACTTTGTACATTTTGCTTCAGGCAAGCTGGCCTTTCTACTACACTGAGGAAACTAAGAACGTTTTTGTATAGAGATTTTATTTTCTACTCTTCATGTTTCACTTAAAAATTTTTAATTATTCTTTTATATTTTTTTCCAACATCATAGTAGAAGATATTATTTCAATTATCTACCAAATCAAAAATGTATTTTTTTCTTAATTAAACTTTAATTGCTTCATTATCAAACTGCTGTCTTCATCCTTTTGGCACCATTCTATAATTTGATTTGTATTATATTAAACAACTCATAATTTCTTACTCATTGGTTAGAGGGAGACAGAATTTTGTGAGCCCTGTGACTCTTACAGCTAATAGTAAAAAGCCAGCTTACTCTGAAGTGGGAAATAATTAGCCAATTCATGTTTTATACTTCTGTTTAGATTTCAACTCCAAAGTCTACAGGTTAACATAATGCTTTATCTTTTCATCAAAAGGATTTCCATTAAAAAAAAAATATGGTCAGAGTTTGGCTCAGTGTTCAAAATACAAAACATTAAAAATCCCAGAATCTTTTCTCTAGAAAATCAAACTAACATCCCTGTGAAGACAGAGTAAGCTAATAACTAAAGAAATAATGTGTTTGAATTTTAAACAGAAGAGAATCATTTCCAGTAATAAATACACATATATGACAATGGAAAAATTAAATAAAATTACATTTATAACAATTAATAATATATACACAGATGTATAACTAGCTAAAAATAAGGAAAATCAAATTTGCTAGAGAGGGATATATATATCCAAGCAGGCTTGACATATGTTTGGCTTTGCCAAGTGGAATACTGGCTAATAGTAGACTACCTTCTATTAATTTAAAAAGGCTCACAGAACCAACAGAGATCACCATGACCAACTCTATAGACACCTGCTCTGGAAACAAAGGGAGTTAAAATAGGGCTGACATCCAGGGAACTCACAAATGTTCTATGGCTCATGGAAATCGAAGATATGGATATTTCAGAGTGAAGGAAAAAACATTCTCTGACATTAAATAAAAATGATCACCTTTATGCTGCACAGTTTCTCAGTGTGCAGTCTTTAAAGAAAATAACAAAATTGAAATTAAGTTGCCAATTTCAATTAAATGTTTGGTGATAGTATTATAGGAAGGAATTGGACTAGTTAGAAAATTCCCACCACACAGAATTCTAAAACTGCTAACTATTTTCTTATAAAAAGATAGCTTGGAATAGTGGGTAAGAATCCAGACTCCAATGCTGGACTATCTAGGTTCAAATTCTTCATCTGTGTCTTCCCCACTTTGAGTCTGTAAACAACAGACCTAACGTCTCTAGACTTCAGCTTCCCCATCTGTGAAATGGGGATAATGACAATACTCATTTTGGAGGGTGATTCTGGTGGTTAAATTAATTGATATTTACAAAGTACTCAGAGAGTTATGGCCCATCGTTGAACTATGTGTTATTATTTTATTAGATAAATAAACTGTGGAATATACACAATATCTTTTCCTTAGGGGAACATCTGAAAATCCTCTTGGTTTTTGACAGAGCCAGCTATGTGGTCAGGCCAGGGCAGCTCACAGAGCACACAGATTCCTTCCATACATTCCCAGAAAAAAATATTTCCTGGAAGCAAAAACTATATGGCTTGCTCTCCAGCATGACATCAATAAAAAACTGGGTCTTGATAAGGAGAATCCCATTGATGTGGCAAAAGTAAATATATAAAACACTTCCAGACATGCCTTAGTACCTATTTCTGTGTTGTTTCTTCTACCCATTGGGATTCCCATCCCTTACCTGTTCAAGTGCATCCACTGTGAAAATTTTCCTTCGTACACCTCCCTCATAGGACAGAAACAGGTATTATCTTCTTCTGGCCTCACATCAGCCTGAAGTTCATACCTCTGGAGACCAGACTTAGCACACTGCATCAGGGTCATCTGCTATCACTAGCCATGAAATCAAAATGGCTCTCTTTGGAGTCTTAGCCATTCTCCTATCCCCTGCCTAGAATTTCTCATGCATTATTAGAAGCCGCCACCACTCCATTTCCCTGTCCAGCTCTGTGTTTTCTTTCACTAGACGACAAAGGCTATTGGAAGTGAATATTTTTAACTTTCTGGCATCTCTTCTTCACACCCATCTTCTCATGCCCCTTTGTTCACTCTTCCTTAGTAGAGATGTATCCATCCCTATTAAGTTTATGACATCCTTCTGAGTTCTACTTCATACTTCTTTTCACATCCTTGAAGAATTTGGTCCAAAAATTATTATTTCTTTTTGTATCTTCTACTCTTTACTCTTGATGGATGTTATCTTCAGTCTTGGTAAAGTCTTCTTCATTCATCTTTAAGATAAAACACTTCTAGACTCAGTTTTCCCATGGAGCTGCTGTCTAGATGTCTCTATTCCTTCTCTTCTATTGACATTAATAATCATTGCACTTTGGTCTCACACAACACTACTCTGTTAAAATTTTCCTAGCAACCATCATTGATGCCCTTCAAGGTGTTATAACTAAAATGAAAATTGTTTCTCTTTTTGTGGGGGTTCAGTCAGAGTGGTAGGAAGAGTTGTAAAAGAAATCATAAACATAGTCACATAGAACATAGTCACAGACCTTCTTGGAAGGCTGGAAGGTTTTGCAATAGCCTTGAGATAGAATTATGGTTGAAGGCAGCCTAATCCTCTTTGAGCTAATAGCAAGAGTAAATAACAAAGGAATGTAAGGAAGTTTATCTGAATAACTTGTTTACTCATGTGGTCCTAAAACTAACCTTTAATCATTCACTTTACTGGATGTCTGTCTCGGGGGGAGGGTGACCAGATTTATTACCCACAAATGGTGTTTGCTTTAGGCCTCGAAACCTGGCCTTTAATCTTTACCATCTAGTGTTGACTCAAAAAAGCTTTTGTCATTTAATGTGTGCTGAATAAAGGCCAAGAAGGCCAGCATGTCAGGGCCATGGTTACTATCTCTCTCAGGAGTGTCTGTGAGTGTCCATGGAAACTCATAGCCCTCTCTTTCACTGGAGATTTGTATTTGAGTGAATTTGTTCATTTGTTGTTGGGTCAGGGTCTGCCTGTTGGATCCCATCATCTTTTTAACCTGTCCGTCTTTATGACAGTTTATATTGTTTACCACTTGATGCTCCAAATTTTTTACATGAATTCTTTTCTATTTCTCTAGCCAATTCTCAGTATACTTTGTAGCTATACTTCCTCCATCTATACCTTACAATTTGAGATTCACCAGAATTTTATTCTTTTTTTTTTCCATCTTAAAATAACCAAGGATTATTGCTGGATATGGTGAAGTTTACCTTCCAGAAGATGTGTAAAAAATTGAATGAAAGTAAAAATAAATAAAGCTATTATAAAGCAGCCTTGTTTACATGGTAGCTCAGAAAAAAAACAACACTTATTTGTCTTTTCTTGCTACTCTGCAAGTGTAATTTCATTTTCTTACATGCTTTAATCTGCACTCAGTTGCTGATGAGTTTCAAATTTATTTCTCCAAACAGATTCTTCCATTGCTTTTCAAATAAAAACATTTTTCCACCTGTATATTTTCACCTGTTGTCCCACTACTAAACTCATATTCTTTCCCCAAATTTACTCCTCTACCATCCTCTCTGTGATCCTAGACATTATTCTAGTTGCCTCACCTCACCTTACATCAAGCACCCACTCAATCCATCATCAAGTTCTGTTAACATGCCTCCAAAATATCTTCTTCTCTACTGACTCTGTAGTAACATCAGCTCATCAATGCATGCCATCTCTTTCTTCAAGTGCTGCATATCATTCTCTCTGCTCTTAATATCATTCTTCACCAGCCAGTGCTCTCCTTTATGTCAGAAATCTTTATCGCTACTAAATATAAAACAGCCAATAATTGCCCACAGGGTAGAGTAAAACATATTTAGTTGAACTATGCTAACCTGTCTACACTCATCTTTCAAAATTTAATCTGCTAACACTTTCATAAACACTTCTTCAAAAACACCTGAGCACACACACACCACTGAATTACTCGTATCAGCTGAACATGTTGTCCCCTCTGTAGCTTACAGGTTGTTTCTCTACCTACAATGTCTATGCCCAGCAAATGCATACTTATGACTCCACTTGCCATTTTAAAGTTCTTTTTTTCCTATGACTTCTCCTCTGAGGGGTTTTTTTGGCAGGGTTGGGGTAGATTTGGGTATTTCTCTTGTTATCTCACAGCACTTCACACAGATCTACATGATAGCATCTCTCTCATCACATTGTAATTTTTGTCCACACACGTGTCCACATTGTACGGTAGACTACTGAGCTTTCTTCTCCATTTTCTCATCTCTGGCCAGAAACACAGCTGGGTAAGAGGAAGACTGGCAGAGCCATTTGCAATGTTTTAGTGATAGCATAAACTTTCCCTCATAGGAAAGAGAAAGCAACCCTGAAAAATTTGTTATGTAGAAAGCCAAAGAGTGATTTTGCCCACGTTTCCTTCCCTAGCACAAGGTCAGTGATAACAAATAAATTTAAACCATATAACAGGAGAAAAAGTAGAAGGGATAGGGTATCTCTGACAAAAAGACAAAGATTTGGGTGATTACAGTGCTGTAGGTGGTTGCTGTAAATGGAGGTGTGTTAATTAACCCAGTTTTTAGAAATATGTTAAACCCAACAAAGCCATTTGTTCTGCAAGGCATAGGGGTCAGGCAAAGGAAAGAAGAGTACAAAATGAATATCAAGAAAGCATGTCATCTCAGCAACTCTTAGAGAACTTGAGAACTTGATTAAGTAATCATCAACCAGATATTTTTTAAAAAGCCTATCAGGCTCTAGGACATTGTTAGTTACAGTGGGGATGAAATGTGGGCAAAACCAACAAATAGACCCAAACCCAAACCAACCAATCAACCAACCAACTAACCGACAAATGAAACAAAGCACCCAAATATTGCCTCTGGTAGGAAGAGACTAAAATCAATTAAAAAGCATATTAAACCATAAAGCATAGCTTGAATGTTGTGAAAAGGAGTTTTGTGGCACTAGGAAGGCATGGGCAATGAGGACGCTGTCTGCAGCTGGTTAACACAAAACACCATTACAAACACAGGTTCCCATGTAAACGAAAAAAAAAAAAAAGGGAAACTGGAGAGGCTGAGTATATTAAATTTCTTGTAAGTTCAGGATATAATTTCCATCTGGCCCACCCTGAATTCTTTCAGCCCCTGGGCATGTGGGATTGGGAGAGTTTATTTTATGGCCAATATTGCCAGGAGTTACAAGTGACAATTTAGGAGAGAAACTATTTTCTGGATCATTTATTGTGTATCTCCTATAGTGGGTACTGTAGTAATCCTAGCCGTGGGAATAAATACTTTCAGAACAAAAAGTGAGTGAAGCCAATGAAGGGAAAGCTATTTAAATCAAGGCCTACAACTTCAGTGAGGGAAGCACATGATGCCACAGGAAATTGATAAAGTCTTGTATAACTTCTCTCTCCCAGCAAATCAAAGTATTTCATGCATCATTATTAATTCTTACACTAATAATATACATATTGAATTGATTGTCAGTGCATACTTTAAAATTCTTATTGAGGAAAAATGCAAACAGAAGATGAGTGGCTTATGGCATGATGTGACTGACTTTACTAGGTCAGAGTTTTGGAATTTTATTTGGTAACTAGAAACGAATATGCAGATATAATCAGATTATGAAAACACTGAGGTCCCAGGTGTTGAAAGTGGATGCAGTGACATATTATAATAATATCTAACATTTATTGGACAGTAGTTAAATGTCACTCAGTTTGAAAATTTCTCTACTTATCAAAGGCATTAACTTTTATTTCTTTTTTTAATTTTTAATTTTTGTGGGTACATAGTAGGTGTATATATTTATGGGGTACATAAGATATTTTGATATAAGCATATAATTTATAATAATCACATCAGGGTGAATAAAATATTTATTAGCTCAAGGATTTATCATTTTTCTTTTGTTACAAACCAATTTTTTTGTTATTTTAAAATGTAGAATAAATGATTGTTAACAATAGTGACCTTATTATGCTATCAAATACTATATCTTATTCATTCCACCTAACTATGCTTTTGTCCCCATTAACCATTTTCTTTCCCCTCCACCATAACCCTTCACAGCTTCTGGTAACCATCATTCTGCACTCTTTCTCCATGAGTTCAATTCTTTCAATTTTTAACTCCCACAAATGAGTGAGAACATATGAAATTTGTGTTTCTGTGCCTCTTATTTCACTTAACATAATGACCTCCAGTTTCATCCATAATGTTGCAAATGACAGGATCTCATTCTGATTTGTGACTGAATAGTACTCCACTGGGTATACATACCACATTTTCTTCATTCATTCATCTGTTTATGGACACTTAGGTTGCTTCCAAATCTTGGCTATTGTGAACAGTGGTGTAATAAACAGAGGAGGCTAGGTGTTGTGGCTCTGGCCTATAATCCTAGCAGTTTGGGAGGCCAAGGAAAGCAGATTGCTTGAGCCCAGGAGTTCAAGACCAGCATGGGAAACATAGTGAGACTCTATCTTATTAAAAATATGAAAAATTAGCTGGGTGTGGTGGTGCCTGCCTGTAGTCTCAGCCACTCAGGAGGCTGAGGTGTGAGGATCACCTGAGTCTGGGAGGTTGAGGCTGCAGTGAGCTGAGATCACTCTACCGCACTCCAACCTGGGCTATGGCAGTGAAACCCCATCTCAAACAAATAAAACCATGGGAGTGCAGATATATCTTCAATATGCTGATTTCCTTTCTGTTGGGTATATACCTAGCAGTAGGGTAGTTCTATTTGCAGTTTCTTAAAGAAGCTACAAAATGTTCTCCATAGTGGTTCCACGGGAACATCAACCGTGTTTGAGGGTTTCCTTTTCTCCACAACCTCACTGCAGTCATTGTTGCCTGTCTTTTGAATAAAAGCCAGTTTTACTAAGGTGAGATGATACTTCATTGTACTTTTAACTTGCATTTCTCTAATGATCAGTGATGCTGAGCACCTTTTCATATACCTGATAGTCATTTATTTATTTATTTATTATTCGCAGCCACTTCCCACTCCTGTGGTGCATCTGAAAAGTGCCATGAACACTATGCCTGCACATTTCATTTATATTTGCTAACTTCAAAGAGTGCAAAGTGCAGCATCACACAGGGATAATCTCATTTGGTTTTGAAACATGGGTTTTTCTCACTCCACTCAAAATTAACTTGTAGAGTAAAAGAGTAACATTTTAGCTAAATATCACTAAAGTGAAAATTAAAACATTCCAAAACAAACATAAAAGCTTATTGAAGTATATTAAAAGGTTCCGGAAATGCTAGTTTTATTTGATAGAAGATAAAAAATATTTACATGAACTACTGGAAAATGGCAACAGTCAATCCATATTAGTCAGCATGAAGAGTAGGTTACTTAATTCAAATGCCCCAAATGGTCTTTAGTAGAAAGAATCAGTACCACAATTCCTCAACATGGCAAGGATTCATGACATACAGCCTAGCTAAAAATAAAGAATTGACACTGCTTCCTTCTGTGTTGGAATAAACATTATTTTCTATGAACAATTTCTTAGTTGGATCAATGTTGGGTTAAGCAGACACAGAAATTCTTGGTTGACTGTGGGCACACAGGGAAAGTTAGTGAACATGATCTCTAAATTTCCATTCTCTCTTCAGAATAAAATGTGGAATTGGTATTTTTCTTCCATTTGAAGTTACTTATGACATAACACTCCTGTTCTCTCCACCTCCACTTAAAAAAAAAGTCTATTTTTGTTAATGCGCTTCTCAGCCAGGAAAAATGACATTAGGAAAAACATATTGTACAGGTTATGGAAAGGGCAGAAATAAAAGTCTCAAAGTGAAATATTCTTTATGAAAAAAGTTATTTTGTAGCTCTTTGATGATAAAAAATACCACCCAATGTTTTTGAAAACTTTTGCATTTAATTTTACTCCCTGCCACCTTTTAGGGGAGTTGGGAATACAGATTTCCTTGATGGACAGATTCAACTACAAATTACTGTTACTCAGATCTAGGAAATTTGTTCACAATATTAGAGAAGCCAAATGTATTCATAATAAACATATTTTTACATATGAAAAAGAGGAGTATGGCGATTTTCTTTCTTTCTTTTTTTTTTTTTTGCTAGTAAATATTTGTTTACCCTTGCTTCTTAAATGAAAAAATACTTTATGTGCAGAAGGTATTCAGGGTGAAAAGAGAGAAAAAAGTACTTTAAAACCTTTAAAATCATTTTCCACCCATGATGTCTGATATGTGTCCACATATGTACAGAATAAGGGTGTCTAGCATATGTTGACACAGGTTTCATTTCATTTCCCTTCCCAAATAAGGGTCACTTCAGAAGGAATAAAATCTTTGTTCTTTTGAAATTTTATCTGCCCTGACATGCCAAAAAAAAAAAAAAATCCCAAATATTTTCAAAATTTCCCAAGTTATTCTTAAGTATTTAAAAATTCAGATTGAAGATAGAGACATATTTTTAATGATTTGTTTAGTCTAGTAATTATCATCAACTTTTAACATGGGCTGAACCAGCTCTCTCTGTGATTGGTGTCCTTATTATCTGCTACATTGTTATTAAACAGACATGTTCTCATAGGAAATGCTAGGGCAAGTTACCCTAGGTCTTTGAATAGGGATGTCTGTTTAACGGTTTAGTCATGGAACTGGATTTGAGATTGCTTGGCAGAGTCCAGCTTTTTATCTGGCCCTTTTGGAGTGGATAATGGTGAGGGTTCCTGTGAAAAGAAATGGACACTTAGAACATTCCAGAGCTGTCTTCTCCTTTTTCTGAAAGGGGCAAAGGCTTGTGAAATAAGCTGTCAGTTTCTTGGGGCTTCTCTGTTGCTGCCTAGCTCTCTGTGTACCCAGTCACTTCTCCTGAACTCTTAAGACCACTGATGAAGTCTTTGGGTTCCAGCTCTTGGTGCCTCTGTTTAACCAAATAGCTACAAATGCCTAGTCTAGACAAGGTATTTTTTCTCAAAGCAATAGGAAGCTGTGATCTCAGCTCTCTTACTGTTGGGAGATGGTGGGTGATGTAGTGGGCAAAGCCACATTGAATACCACTGGAATAACAGATCTCTGTCTGCTAAGTACCATCTGTGAAGTGGAACCTGAGGAGGAGTTTATTGGAGGAATTGACACTGGGGAAGGATTTTGACAAAGACCAAGTAGGAAGCCTCCTAGGCAGAGCCAACATTTGGCTTTAGTTTCCTACCAATTGGCTCCAACTTACATTTCCAGTGTTTGTATTTACTATCTAACCTGTCATTTAGTCCAAATTTATGTGCATGTATGGATTAAGTATTATTAAGTTCCAGGGGAAATGAGATTGTCATGCAAGAAGCTCGAAGCCCAACAGAGGAAAAAATCCTGGTTTTAATGGGAAATTCTTACAGAATAAACTTCAAATTGGGAGACCTCCACTGTGAACTGTGGTATTGTTTCAAGTATTGAAAGCACTGGATTTGAGATGAGTGGAAATGGACATGCCAAGGAATCAGTTACACACTCAAAACTAGAGAACTCATCAGCGAGGCAGACCTGGCAACTGCCTGGCTTGCTTTATTCGTTTTTTCATTGAACAAAGAGGTTTTGATTATGTGTGGTGGGTTACAAATTATGCTGGGCATTGGAGGCAGAGGAAAGAGACAAACAGTGACTGTCTTTTCAAAGAATTCACAACCTGAAAGAAACAAGAGACTAAACCTCCAAAATCAACTCTTAAAACAGAAGGAAGAGGAGCATTTGCCTTAAAATAGGGAGGTAGGAAATACATATTAAAGACTTTAGCAGAGTCTTGGAAGACTAGCGGATATTAAAAAGTCACACAGGATAGGAGGTCATTCCAGGTGGCGGGAAGTACATGCAAAAAGTCTGTGCAATGTGAGAGAACATGAATTAACTAGCAGATTTTTTTTTAACTATGAGAACTGCACATAGGCCAGATGGTAAAGAGTGGCTGGTGCATGTGAGAACGCTGTCACATCCAAGAGGAGAAGAGATGGTGGGAATAGTACACAAAGGGTTAATGTGAGGGCACTGCACATTCCTATGAGAATGAGCCATGAAAAGATGTGAGGGGCCAGTAGCACAGAAAAGCAACATTTGTTAAGGGATATTCAAGGCTTAGAGTATGCCTGATTCCAGGGCAGAAACTATATGGAGAGAGGATCTGAAGGACAGACCTTTTGAGTTGAGTAATGCACATAAATATTTCTGGGGAAGAAAATGAGGAAAAATAACTAGAAATGCTTAGGAAACATAGAGAAACCAAGGCAAAAGATTAAGACTATAGGTGAGAAAAAACGTTAAGGGAAAGTGTCAAATGCCCTGAAGACATCCTGTAGAATAAAACACAAAAGAAGAGAGCAGGGCACCTGCTTTGGCAATAATAAAGTCATTGGTGAACTTTGCAAGCATGTACTTGGCACATTGTTAGAAATGGAAAGCAAATTACATGGGGTAAAGGGGAAAGTAGGTGGAGAGGAAATCAATGTAATGGGCGTAGAAAATTCATTTGTGAAATCTGGCAGAGCTCTTGCCTGGAAGTGAGTGACCAGAGAGATGACAGAATTGATAGCTAAATGAGGAAGCATGTTGTCATTTACTCTTATACATAATCCATGTGTTTCAGCCCGAATGGCCCAATCTGAGTCCCTGAACATGTATTTGGCATTTCCTCTACTGTACTTCTGTTCAACTCCCTAAATTGTTTTTGCTCCTTTTTCTCTTTTTTATCCAAATATATCACCCATTTCATTTAAGAGTATGTCATGAACATATAGTAAGCATCTAACATATGTAATTAGTCAAAAACCTTCAGCTCTTTCATTGTTTTTAGACCTACTGCTAATATAGTCAGT
This sequence comes from Cheracebus regulus, assembly GCA_963574635.1. NCBI lineage: Eukaryota > Metazoa > Chordata > Mammalia > Primates > Pitheciidae > Cheracebus > Cheracebus regulus. The sequence continues at coordinate 40,833 of CAUYQU010079953.1, forward strand.
TCCAACAGATAAAGAATAAAATGGATTAATGGCCTCTTGGGGAAAAAATAGGCATTTAAGATCTCTCATAAAAGAGACATCCAATCTTATTATAGTGAAGGCATAAAATAATTCTTTTCTGCTAATGTCTATGGGAAACACTCAAGTAAAAACTGTGATTTTGGTCAACTCATCCATTCAATAAGGGATCAAAAATAAACAACTCACCTCCCTTCAACTCATCATCTAAAGGGACTAAATTCACATTTTGAGTACAAAGCTGTCTTAGGGTGACAATTTGAAGATTAAGACATACAAAGACCTGACATTCGTTTCTTCTATCCTTCTGAAGGAATATCTACAATTAAAAACATAACCTTTCAACCAGAAAAACAAATATTAATTTTACATTTATTAGAGAACAGATATTGTGCTAGGAGCTTTCATGTATGTGATTTCATTTCTTTCCCACATCAACTGAGAGAGAGAAGAGGAACATAGAGATAAATTCAAAGGTGAGTAAATTGAAGCTAGGAGATACCTAGAAACAGGTCTCAGGTGACCTTTAACAGACAGTGCTTCAAGAGTAGAATGGTGGTTTCCATGGACTGGTATATAGAGGAAATGAAGAGATATCGGTCAAAGAATACAAATTTTCAGTTTTAAGATGGATGTATTCTGGGAGTCTAAAGTACAGCATGGCTACTACAGTTAACAATATTACACAGTGGCTCACGCCTGTAATCCCAGCAATTTGGGAGGCCAAGGTGGGTCGATCACCTGAGGTCAGGAGTTTGAGAGCAGCCTGACTAATATGGTGAAACCCCATCTCTACTAAAAATACAAAAATTAGCCTGGCATGGTGGTGCATGCCTGTTGTCCCAGCTACTCAGGAGCCTGAGGCAGGAGAATCACTTGAACCCAGGAGGTGGAGGTTGCAGTGAGCCAAGATTGCACCACTGCACTCCAGCCTGGGCAACAAGAGCTAAAATCCATCTCAAAAAAAAGTAAATAAAGGAAATTTGCTTAGAGAGCAGATTTTAAGTGTCTCATCCCCTCCTCTACCCTGCTACACATACACATGATAACTACAGGTTGTGATAGATGTGTTAATCATTTTGACAGTGGTAATCAATACACAATATATACCATATATCAAGTCATCCTGTTGTATACTTTGAATTTACACAACTTTTATCAGTGAAATATTGTTTTAAAAGACAGTGCTTCAACATTAGTACTATTGTTACATTGCATAACCATTTTGTCCCAACATTTATAAAAGGAGTCACTGAAAACGTGATTTTTTTCTAAAAAGACTATTTACTATAAGCACTGGAAGGACTTACAATTTTAAAAAAGACTCAGCTATTTGTGATGTTTATGAGACAACATGTTTCAGAAAATATTAGAAATATGAACATCAAAGATAGTAGACCTGCAATTGGTGAGTCCACTGCATTTCATTCTATCACATAGTACTTCAACTTTTTAATAAATGGAAGTTTTCTCATATGTATTCCCATTCAGTTTGGGGAACTGAGTACTGGAAAATCCAGAATCTTACTGAAGTGTTTTTAATTAGTACCTTCTGGTTTGGAAAATGCACTGAACAATGTCTGCTTGAAAAGCCTGAACATAACAAAGTCTGTTTCTTTCTACTAAGATTGGCCAGCCCTGAACATGCAACAATATCAGAAGAAGATGGCAAATGGAAAATGAGAGCTCCATATTATAGCAAGAGTTCGCATTGTGGGTTTGGAATGAGGCTTGAGGGTCCCCGGCTCTGGAACACAGATGTCAAGCATAGCTGAACAGCTCTGGAAATTCTCAGAAATTTCTGGCTGGTTTGCTGGGGCCTGGCTGGCTGTCCTGGAGGGGCTGTTCTCTGGGTTCTCCCTGGTCCTGAGAACAGTCAGCATAGCCAGTTGGCTTCTACATCTAGCCAAGTTGTCAGATAAATTGATTCCACATTTAGGGGACCAACACTTGGTGAGGCCAGTCATCAGCCAACCCAAGGGCAAGGAAGAAGGTGATAAATTAGCTGAGGGATTCCAGTGAAAAGCAGAGAACTGAGTAGCATGAAAGTATGTCTGTCTTCACCAGTACTGACTCAGGTACCATTGAACTTGCATATTAATGCACTTGGTAACTGAGGCTCAATAAAGAATGAATGGGCTTAAAGTGTCATAATATGGACATGACAAAGATTCTTTCTTTGACCAAACTCTAGGTAGGTTCCACTGGGCCCTCCTCTTGGCTAGGACTTGATCTTGGCCTATAAAAACTCTCAGCACAGATGATTTTGTCTGCCCCCTCCTCCCACATTAAAAGACCTAAACAAACACTAGCATCGTTTCTAACATTTCAAGGCTGCATCCCTAGAATGACCCCCGTCCCCTTACAGAGCCTGCCTCAGAATGTTCTGGGCTGTCAAAATAATTTATGGTTTGCCATAGCCAACACCTGATTATAGAGCTCTGACAACTCTTCTGAAGCATTTTCTAAAACATGTTCATGATTGAGAATCTTTCATCCATCCCTTTGAGATGTATATGTATCTCCCATGACACAGGCGTGTGTTTTTTAAGGACCTGAAAGCCATTCCTTTAATATTTAAGAAGGAAAGGGCCTCTGTCTCCCAGTCTCTGTGAAAGGAGAGAATTCTAACTTGGACAGTATGCAGTCAACAAATACAGCTGGCTTAATTGACGTGTACTGACAAGTCTCGGTAATTTTTCACTTCTGACTCTACTGATATGCTGCTAGAACCCTTGTCCACCTCCCCATTCTCCCTTTAAAATGCCCAGTTACCTCTGCACAGATCAAAGTTGAGTTCAGACTACATTGGACACTTCTGTATGGCAATAATATATTACTGATTAAAAATATGTCTTTACCACTGTAGTGTCTGGCTTTGTTTATCTTTGATAGACATCCGCATTAGTCTTTAGGAAATTAGCTTTCAAATGATCAAGTACCAAAGTGTAAGCACCATGACTTCCTTAGGATAGTTAATTTAGGAGGAGAGTTTTTCCAGGTGACTGCAGTAGGCAGCCTCTAAGGTGGTCTGTGATGTTTCCCATTTCCTGGTGTTTGTGACTTTGTGGAATTACTACTTGTTGAATGTGGGCTAAAAAATATTATCTGATATGGTTTGGCTGTGTCCCCCACAAAATCTCATCTTGAATTGCAGCTCCCATAATTCCCACATGTTGTGGGAGGGTCCCATTGTGAGATAATTGAATCATGGGGGCCTTTCTCCCATAGGATTCTTGTGGTAGTAAATAAGCCTCCCAAGATCTGATAATTTTATAAGGCTTTTCCCCTTTTACTTGGCTCTCATTCTCTCTTCCCTGCCACCATGTAAGATGTGCCTTTTTCCTTCTGCCATGATTGTGAGGCCTCCTCAGCCACATAGTACTATGAATCCATTAAACTTCTTTTTCTTTGTAAACTACCCAGTCTTGGGTATGTCTTTATTAGCAGCATGAAAATGGACTAATACATGACCTCACTACCAATAAATATAGTTGACCTTTGAACAGCCTGGGTGTTAGAGGTGCTGATGGAATCAGTCAAAAATCTTTGTATAATGAACTACTACATCCTACTGTTGAGTGGAAGCCTTACTGATAACATAAACAGTCAGTTAGCACCTGTTTTGCATGTCATACAAATTACATACTGTATTCTTACAATAAAGTAAGGCACAGAAAAGAAAATGCTAAGAAAATCACAAGAAAGAGAAAATGTATTTACTATTTATTAAGTGGAAGTAGAGTATCATAAATGTCTTCATCCTTGTCCTCTTCACATTGAGTAGGCTGAGGAGGAGAATGAAAAGGAAGGGTTGGTCTTCTGGGCTCAGGGGTGATCGAGGCAGGAGAGAATCCATGTATAAGTAGATCCATGCAGTTCAAACTCATGTTGTTCCAACATAAACTGTAGAATATAGTAGCAGTGATGGGTGTCACTTCTGAGATTAGGTTATTAAAAAGACCTGTGGTTTCCATCTTGAATGTGCTTTTTCCATCTCTTGCATGGTTCTTTTTGAAGAAAGTCAGTGTCCGTGTCATGGGACATTCATACTGAGAAGCCCAGGAAAGAGCTCAGAAGCAAATCTGAGTTCTTCCAACAATTATGTGAGTGAGCTTAGAAAGGGACCCTTTGTCACTTGAGCCTCGAAATGACTGCTGCTGCTCTAGCTGACATCTTGATTGCAGAATCATGAGAGACTACCTAGCTAGGTTGCTTCCATATTCTTAACTTATAGAAACTGTGAGATAAAAAAATGTTTGTTGATTTAAGCCACTAAGTTTTGGGGGTAATTTGTTATGTAGCAATAAGTAATGAACACAGTGACGTACCTCTACCCAAGATTAGAGTTAAATATTCCTATCCTTACATGCAGATCTTACAATTAATTCATTGTTTCTATAGACTGTTATTATGTATAAGGACAGAATTTGAAAGGAATTATCAGGGCTTTTGTTTAGAGCAGAAGTTCTTTGCTACAATAATAAGAGGGACAGATATGTCTAGTTTTGCTTCTTCCAGAGAATTTCCATCTGTTTGGATGTATGCCATGGATATCTATCTTCAAATAAAATTCACAACTCCTGGACACTGGGGTCAGAACATACTTTGGGATATCACTCACTCACATTACAAAATAACTTCCTAAAGCCATGCCAGTTTTGACTGAATCCACTTTTAAATGTCTTGTGTGATTTATATTAATTCTTCTATTTCACCTGAGAGGTCAGGTACCCATGATAGCTACCACTTCTGTGTGATTTTTCATTTTACGTTTAATCTATGTATAGATTGTCTTTTCAACATGCCCGCAGGGCTTGCTATGGTTGAATCTGTTTTTATGTGTACAAGATTCTTCTGTGTTTGTCTTATCTCCCTCATTTAATCACATCTCAGCCACAGAGTGGCTACCACTTTTAACTTAATTTTATTTAAACTGCAACAAAGTGTCAAAAATAAAATATGTCATCCATGTGAGCACTTTCCATGCAGTTGGGAGACATTTTGCCTAGAGGTTGGAATATTCATTTTAGCATCCACAGGTTCAACAGCCTCCAAATTGAGAGAGTATTTGAACCAAAGCAAAATTCCAGTCCACAATTATGATAGGAGAATAATGCCGCTCCCTACGAAAGATGTCCATGAGCTCATCTCCAACACTTGTAAATATGTTCCCTTGCATGGCAAAGGGGATTTTGCAGATGCGATTAAGTTAAGGATCTTGAGATGGAAAGATTATCTTTGTTGATTCAGGTGAGCTCAGTGCAATCACAAGGTTGTTATAAGAGAGAGGCAGGAATGTCAGAGTCTGAAAGAGACTGAAAGATTCTATGCTGCTGGCTTTGAAGATGGAGGATCTTCAAGGAATGAAACTCAAATGGACCATTTAGAATGGGAACAAATTCACCCTTATAGCCTTTGAAAGGAACCAGCCCTACTGGCATCTTGGTTGTAGTCCAATGAAACCCATTTTGGACTTCTGACTTCTAGAACTACAAGATAACTGTTGTTTTAAGGCACCAGGTTTGCAGTGGTTGGTACCAACAGTAATAGGAAGCTAATACAACCATCTAAATGGGCAATCTAGAATGAATTTTTCCATGTTTAATAGTTAAAAAGCAAAATCTGTCTCTGGTGACATTCTTGGGATTCCTCATCCCCTTTATCTTACGCTATGCATCACTTTTATTATGCTTATCCCATGAATTAAATTGTAATAATTACATGTACGCAGTTGCTTTAAAAAAATGTTCCATAATTCCACCTTCCCAGTGCACTGTACCCACATGGAGTCTAGTACCAGTGGAATCTTAATGCATCTTGATTTATTGATCTCATTTATCACTATTTTTCACATTGGATATTTTATTAATAATTTTTCTGGAAAAATAATTGCAAAATCAAAATTTCATCCAAGAAATGACTGCTCTTTTGTTCCTTCTTTGTTCCCATTTTTTTTAAAAAAGGATTTAATTTAAATTTATTTAAATTACATAACATGACTCTCATACCAAAACTATTACAGACTGTAAAAAATATATTTTAAGAGAAAAATAACATAAACAGATATCCTTTTCTCTTGATATTTAAGAAAGAAAAATTTGTTTCCATCCAAAATTTTTGTGTTCATGAAAATTAGTATCAAACCCTCAATGCCTGACCCCAACTCCCAATAGGCCTGTGCTTCTCTGCATATTTCTATATCCTAACTTTATCCTTTTTCTATGTGACATTTATTTACACAGCCTGAACAATGATATTATCTAAGTTATATGCAAACATGGTGTGCTACAAGGATCTATCTAACAAGTACTTTTGTTTTCCACTGAGATTTAAATGGCTTCTAAAAGATGGCATGGTAATCTCCCAAAATAATTATTCTAAAAAAAAGTGTTTCTCATGAATAATTAACTTTTAAAATTTATTTTTTCAAACTGACAAGATGATATATATTTATGGCATACAACATGATTTTTTGATATATGTATATATAATGGAAGGGCTAAGTTAAGATATTTCACACACATGCCTTATCTCACATACTTATTTTGTTGTCATGAGAACACTTAAAATCTACTCTCAGCAAGTTTTATGTACACAATGTATTGTTATTAACTGTAATCCCCACGATACACAATAAATTTCTTGAACTTATTTACCCTGCCTAATTGAAATTCCATGTGCTTTGACCAATACTTTCCCAGATCCTCTAACCCCCAGCCTCTGGCAACCACTCCCTTACTCTATGTTTCTGTGAAGTCTACTTTTAAAATATTCCACATAAGTGAGGTACTGTGGTCTTTCTCTCTCTGAGCTTGGTGTAATAATTTGTTTTTTGTAATTTGTTAGAGATAATCCTAACCTTCAGAAAAAGTTGCTGATATTGAAAATGAGTTAGCATTTTTCTTTAGAAAAGTAGAATGACTCATGATATTCTGTATACCATGAAAATCATGCTTATATAAATATTTTATACTCTGAAGGTGAGGTTTATGTAAAAACAAGAGCTGTTTCTTCATCTGTAACTAGCTGTGACTTGGTAAAATAATCTAAATAATTACTTCACCATCTATATTGTCTTAATAAACAAGTACAATGTTTAATCTCTTTAAAAAATATTAATTTCACAATCTATGGTTGTGATTTTTATCTAGAAAAAAAGGTCAGGCTCTTTTGGTGTCAGTCTGGTCACCTTGGTTGACCTTTTTGTACTATTCTCACTTTCTCAGAGGTTGTGGGTATGTTGAGCTCACTCTGTACTGCAGCTGAGCTATTTTACATTAAGAAGTGGATGGCTGGAAGCCTGGTACAAGTCTTATGGTCCAAATGACACTCTTTGATTCAGAACCTGCAGAGAAGGTGGGGTGAGGTTGGGGGATAAAAAACAAAACAATACTTCATATTTCCAACAGCTATTCCAAGTTCCATAAATGCTGTGATAAAAAGTAATCAAATGTAACTAAAGATATTTAAAATATTACAGTCTAGATGCAGGTAAAATAGTTTAACCAAGTAGAAGTAAAAGTATGGTTTAGCTTTTGTAAGAAATTTATGGAATAATAACATGGTGGGTTTTTTTAAATGACATTATAAACTGTGAGTAAGCTATTGCCACTATGTTCTATTGTGGGGATAGCTAGGAGCCCAAGAGGAAAGTTCTAGCCTGCCCAGAAAAGCTAGGAATATTTTCTAAACCATGTGGAAGAGAGGTACAGAATAAGAAGAATAGCTGGGCCTCCTCTCACTAAGATTGTGGGTAGAGTTGTTGGTCCTCTATGGGACTTGAGGCAAAATGTGAAGTCCAAGGGGTTCCTCCTTTTAGGAAACAGAAAATCCCTTCTTTGCACCTCTCCCCTCCCAATAAAATCAGGTCCAATGGTCATCCTGGCTCTTTTAATCTGACCAGTGACTGCTCTGCTCAGGAGAATGAGCTAGCAAAGGGTCAAATATGGCATGAGTAGGTGTGTCTTTGTTCCTCTAGGTTAAGAGAGAGACAAGAGGAAGGAGCCCATGGTCTTGATCTTTCTTTGGTCATGACCGTTTTATGTGCCACAGGTATGTTCAGAGGGTTGAGTGGATATCAAGGATATCAGAAGTTAAAACACTTTAGCAGCTACAAGAAAAGTATGGAGATGAAGCAACTCAATGGAGAACTCTAGAAAATTTTGTTCATAAGTGGGTTAGAAAATGTTAAATTTCTATTTTAAAGACATTTATTGTATAATTTATTAGTTTATCGGGATTGAGTTTATTGTATTTATCAAGTTTTATTTTAAGATGATTTATCCTCTTTATCGATAAGCTACCTATCACCAGTCTATCACTCACCTATCTCAATAAACAAATAGCCATACAGTCAGACTTTTACTCTAAAACCTGAGTGGAGTTGGTTAGAGGAAGTATATCACTCTCTAGAATATTCCAAATATCATTTTTTAATTTAAAAATTTGAAAGTTATTTTGGGTTCTCTTTTTTTAAATACAGCCAAATTGAAATATAAAGTATGACATTATGTAATTTTAATCCATTTGAAATAATTCAGATAAATATCTTACTTTTAATGTTACCTTTAAATATTTTTCTTTTAATGTTAACTTTCCTTTCTTCTGAATTTAGATAATTATCCAGTTTTTTCCTTCTTAGTACAATCATACATTCAAATATGAATATTTACTATGTTTAAGAGATCAGTTGAATGTAACCTACATCTTACAAAAATTCACTTGTACATTCTATCAAATAAATGAGGTAAGAAATATTTGTGTAACAATAGTGAAATGAATGATGTAACGGTCAACTTGCAACCCAGCCTTTGCCTCTTTTATTTGTATTACCTAATTCAGTAGAAATAATTTTGGAGAATTTTATTTAAAAATTTTTATAAACCACAAAAGTATTAAGTGAAATGTGTCTATCCTCAGACCACAGCACTGATGAAAGTTTTTTGGCTTTGTAGAGGACCCCACAGAAACCTGAATTGCCTGCGATTGTTTTATTTGACTGCTGTGCTTCCATGTTTTTAATTTTCTGGTGCTTAAACTTTTGCTGCAAAGGGAGAAATAAATCATTGTGTAGATAATGTTTGGTAGCCCATCACATATATATCTTTAGAATATTCTAAAGCAAATTTTTAAATATAATAGGATTCTGTATTAGTCATTCTCATACTGCTGATAAAGACATACCCCAGACTGGGTAGTTTATAAAGGAAAGAGGTTTAATTGACTCACACTTCCACATGGCTGTGGAGGCCTCACAATCAAGGCAAATAAGGAGCAAAGCCACATCTTACATGGCAGCAGGAAAGAGAACTTGCCTAAGGGATTTCTCATTTATAAAACTATCAGATCTCCTGAGACTGATTCTCTATCATGAGAACAGCATGGGAAAGACCCACCCCCATAATTCAATTACCTCTCACAGGGTCCCTCCCATGACACATGGGACTTATGAGAGCTACCATTCCAGATGAGATTTGGGTGGGGACACAGTAAAATCATATCAGATTCTAAGACATTATATTAGTCTATTTTTATGCTGCTGATAAAGACATACCTGAGACTGGGAAGATAAAATGTTTAATGGACTTAAAGTTCCTCCTCATAATCATGGCAGAAGGTGAAAGGCACATCTCACATGGCAGCAGACAAGAGAAGCGAGCTTGTACAGGGAAACTCCTCCTTGTATAATTATCAGATCTTGTGAGACTTATTCGCTAGCATGAGAACAACATAGGAAAGATACCCCATGATTCGATTACCTCCCACCAAGTCCCTCCCACAACTTGTGGGAATTCAAGATGAAATCTTGGTGGGGACATAGCCAAACCATCTCAGACATCATCGAATTATTGTAGATGGGATGATCTAGTGTTCGTTACAGCAAGTATGTGTGTTTGTCCAGTGGTGGTTTCTCTGAACCAAGTAGGAAACTTAATATTGGAGTAAAATTTTAGTTTTCTTTTTATTGTATAGAAGCTGAATTCTCTCTGAATAAGAAACAGAAGGGCCATGAACAAACAAGGGCATTTTTTAAAAGCTTAAAGTTTTAAAATCCCACACTCACAGATAAGTTCTTATAAAAAGAAATATCTTTAAAGAGATTAGAGAAATACTGTGAGTAAAAAAGATTTTTAAATGCAATTACCAATATAACAAGATAATTTTCACAAAATCAGTAATAATACAAACACTGATCTCAAGCCCTTTATGCACAATGTCAGTAAGAAAAGAACAATACTTAACAACTTGAATCTAACGCAATCTAATTATAAATTTCCCCCCAAAATTATGGTCTTAGTTTTGTGTTGGATCTAAGCATTATCCCATATGTATGAAATATGATGTCCTTTTATGACAGTTTTGTAATAAAGTTTCTGAAATCTTTATGTTTAATACTTAGAGTGTTTTTTTCTGGTGGAGTAGGAGAGAGATGAAGCACATGAACTCTATCATGGCATAGGACTATAGCTATATACTTTTCAAATAAATTTTCAAATCTTGAGTTTCTTAGGTTTTATAACTTTGATGAAGTGTATTTAGACACTGTATGTCAATACTTGATAGCCTGTAATTTGTGAAGCTTCCTGGAATTGAGAGACGGTTTCTATTCATGCTTCTAACTCATGGCCCAGTTTTTAAGGCCAAAAAAAAAAAAAAAATTGAGAGTGAAAAAGACTGATCATGTTCCATCTTTAGCAGACTGAAGAGGGGACTATGAAAGCAATAGACACATGCTGTGGTGACGAGATTCAGCCCTGCTTTCATGGCTCTTGTGTAGTGAGCAACAGCCAGGAATGTCAGAGGACACAGGTTCCCTTTGAAGTTTGATAATGGGAAGCTTCATCTTGTACTATTCTCATAGCTGCAATAGTTCCATAGCAGAGTATTTTCATAGCCCAGAGGACTATCAGCAAAGAGAAGAGCTTAGAGTTTACTAAACGAATGTACTCCTCAAATAAGATGGCTTCTTCTCTAAAAGGCTAAGCCCTTTCTTTTTTTTACATTTTAATTTTAGTATATATCTCATGTACCTATGCAGTATTTATCCTCAACCATTTGTTAAAAAATTCTATTTTTCAGTAGATTATTCTTTTTTTTTCTTATTTATTTTTTTCCCATTTTCAGAAAAGGAGAAGGCATTGACTGAGTCTCTTACAGGTACTCCTTAAACGCAGGTGTATGTCTATGCGTGTCTCTCATGGCTTTCGACAGTCTCACTTGGTAATGGTCTGTAGACTGTGTGATCTTCTCTTTCCTTTCCTTACCTCTGTTTTATCTTTTCATTCTGAAATCTCTTGGCTTCTCTCTCTTTGTCTGCATTTTTGTTTTCCCATTTTAACTCATCATCCCTCCTTCACCTCATTCTTTGCTTTTGGGTTCTGTCTTCTGTTTATACAGTTTTATACTCTTCCCACACTAACTCCAACCAAGGAGTGACATGCAAATCATACTGTAGGCCCTTCCCCCAGGGAGCTATGTTGGCCAACCATCGGCAGTTGGGGACTTGGAGGATTTATGGTCACAGCCAGGTTTTTTGTTCCTCTGATTTCAGGGGCATTGGGCAGGCAACAACAGGTTACTATTTGTCCCCATACCTGGTCGGATAAAGTCACCCTTCCTCCTATAGGTCTTGCCACACAGCTTGGCCTACATGGGCCAGTGACCAACTAGCTAATTTTGTAACTTCCAGGTAGTTAACCACAAGGTTAAGCCTCGATAAACTGCCCAGCTATTGGTGCAGATTACTACAGGTGTCACCTCCTTGGTGATCACCATCCATACTGCTCTAAGTTCAGCCCATTGGCTACTTTGCTCACACCTGCTCTCAAATCCTATGGTATCAGTGCTCCAGGCAGCAGTAGCATCTCAGTGCGACCCATCTGTATACCATGCCCCATCGGGAATGGAGGGATGCCCTTCTTTAAATGGTAAAGGCTCAGGGCCTAAGGGTGCCTCAGGCCCCATGGCCTTATTAGGAATACAGGTCTTAAGATGTCTTGCAACTCTGCTGCTAAGGAACTTGTAATCAGTGTATTCCACTGCTCCAAGTAACCGCCCCACTTTGCCAAAGTGGATGTCTGCCCTATTTCAGTCCAGGGGGTTGTAATCCATGAATGCACCCATCCTGCTATTGGATAAGTCATCCACACGAAGACTGTAGCCCATCCTGCCAAGTTCTCATGAGCCTGAAGGGCACCATATACAGTTACTAACTGCTTCTGTATTAAGGAATACAAGAGCTCATCTCCCTTCCATAGTTGGGATCAAAAGCCTACTGGTGTTCTCAAGCACCCTGTGTGCTGCCACAGGCCTCAGCTGAAACCATCTGTGGTCACATGCACATCCAGCTCAAATGGGAGTCCCCTGGTCAACTATCCACAGGGCTTGTTCCTGCTGAATAGCTCACTTGGCTGCCAGGAATGTGGTCTCAGCTGCACTATTCCAATCTCAGGCAGTAGGAGCACTGCCACTTCTAAATCTGCAAGAGGATTGGAGGTTAGCATAATATCATTAATAAGACTAAGAATAATATAATTAACAAGATCACGACATATGGTGGGGCTATGCACATAGTCCTGCAGTAACACTATGAAAGTCCATTGTCACCTTCCCATGAAGGCAAAATGTTCCTGGCTCTCCGAGAAAAAATGCATTAGCCAAGTCCACCACGTAGAGGTTCTGTCTCAATTCTGTTACCAAGCAGTCCATCAAATCTGTGATAGATGAGACAGCTGCCAAGCCGTATAAAATGTCCACCCCCAGAATGTATTTCAGGTATGGGAGAAACATACACAGTGCATAATCAGGGAGCCAAGCAGCTGATGCCAAGGTACAGAGTCACAGGTTTCACTTTCAGTGACCATAGACACTTCATAGCTGTCTGTGCAGCCTTGCCTGGAAACTTATCTAGGTGCAGCGACCAGTGGATGGCTAATTTCATATGTAGCCTCTGGTTGCCCAGTGTCCCCTCAAGCTGGCACCTCGACTAGTTCCCTCATAAACAGAAAAAGCTTCACATCACTGCCTGGCTGCAGCATGTAGTCTTTGAGCTGGAGCACTTGGGTGGGACTGGGTCATGCATCAATGTCCTTCTCCCCTTCTTCCCCTTGGGCATTTTCTGGAATTGCTGCTCTAGAGGCACCTGTTTCCACAAAGTTAAGAGTACTTCATTGGGTTGCTGATCAATTTTCTCTCTGTCAACCCCGGCCAAAATCAGATCTGTCCATATCTTTGAGTGTGTTACTCGTTTGACTTTCCTTTTCTCCCATGGGTTGGGGGGTGGACCTGAGAATGGGGAATCTTCCCTTTAGTTACTGCACAGACAGTCCCACCGATGGCCTCCAAGCTTTCATTAAATCCTTTTTTAAGCTCTGTAGCCTGGCTTCCAGGAAGCGCCTAGAGTACCACATTCATAGCAGCTTCTAATTCTTTTTCTGAGCTATGTAACCACGCTTCCAGGTGCCTTGCCTATGCCTGGAAGGCCTTTACCTCTGTGGCATCCCTCAGGGACTGGCTGTGTACTCCTAGCACAGTCAAAAATGCCCATCCAATTCTTCTGCAAAGGCTCCTTCCTTCTTAGTGGTCTGTGCTTCCAGTGGCTTCAGTGCCTTCTCTGTATTCTCAATGGACCCACCTATCACTGCCCAGGTCTCACTGGAGCCCATCCTCACTGCACAGTTGTAGCCTGGTACCACAACACATGTGGCCAGAGGGCCAACCCAGAATTAGTGGGGACCAAAGTCTCACCTACTGCAGGATCCTGTTTGTGAAGCCAATTTTTATGCCAAGTGTTAGGTTCCAGCCCAAATTGAGGACTGATGAGAGTGGGTAGACCAATGGCGGGTAGCTGGAAAAATGCTTGTGGAATTGCACACAGTTTTGACATGGCTTTTAGTCTCTCTCTGGGCATGAGTGAGCCTGGATGTCAGCCACAGGTACAAACTGCATAACCTTAGTAGGGTAATTATGCCTTTATAGACAATAGTGGCTTGGAGTCAAGCACGAGCTCAATGAGTGACCACCTAATGTACCTCAAGTGCTGTAGTTACATAATGTGTCTCACATGGCATGGATACATTACATGTGGAATTATGTGCCTGCATTCCAAACCTGCTGAGTCATGCTGCCCCAGGCAGCTGCCTCAGCCTACTCCTGAGTAAAGCGCAGCCATTTTCTTACAGTGGTATGTAGCAATGAAAATTTATTTTTGTCCATGAACGTAGGACTGGGTTGGTGGTTCTGCTGGGCCAACTTCAGCTGATCTTGGTTAAGCTCATTCTTGCATCTGTGGTCAGTTGGTGGGTCAGCTGGGAGCTGGTTGAAGTTGTCTTCAGCTGAGATCATTGGTCTCTGTTCTATGCAGTCTCTCATCTCCAGAAGGGCTTCTTCTCCCAGCAAAGGTGGCGTTCTGAGGCAGTGAAAATGTGCAAGGGCTTTTGAGGCCTTCTTTCAGAAGTGGTTAGCTGCCACCTTTCCCACATGCTTTGGCTAATGCAAGGCAAAAAGCCAGCTCTATATTAAAGACTGGGAGGATAGGGTCCACGTCTTGTTGGGTAGAGCTGCAAAGTCACATGGCAAAGGGAGGCTATAAATTGGGGCCAAAAAAGCCATCTACAGCAGTACTTATGCCGTAATCAGCTGCAAAGTAAAAGTCACTGAAGAAAACTGTACCCCCCAGTGCCAAATAGGATCAAAGTAAATTAGAAAATAGGGCAAAACATGCATCACTAGAAAGTAAGGCAGAGAGACTCTGACCTCAGTGAGTCATGTGGAGCTCAGTCTCTCCACTAGAGCTGGTTCCTTTATCACATTGCTTAATCATGGTGCAAAACTTCGCAGTTTCTGCTAAGCTAGGAGTTATTTCTCAGTCACAGCTGGGTTAGGTGCTGTCCTTCCTGATGCTGGTGGGCAATTGGTGAAAACACTGACCTCACACTGCCAGACATTCTGGTTCTGCGTAAAACTGAGGAATTAACCTGAAGGATATTTCCACACATAGTAAAAACATTAGAAAGGAACAAAATAGTGGCCCAAATTATTAGGAATGTGTTCTTTGAAGCACAAGAAATAGGCTGTCTATGTTTCTATTATTCCATCTCAGAAGAAGAAAGACAGGCAGGATATTTTTTAAAATTAAAAAAAGTAAATACATGAAACATTGGAATAATTTATGCTGGGATGATGAGGCAACTGTAGACATGAAAGATCAGTGGGTTTATTCCAGAAAGGCAAACAAAAGGCATGCGATACAAATATGTAAAGGAAGTTTTGAGAAAAGGCAAGCTCTCATCTCTCATTTCCTCTTAAGGGAAGAAGTAAAAGAGAGGCTTAATTTGAAGTAAGGAAAATGGTGAGTAATGGAAAACCACGTAATTAAATGAACAATGAAATCCATAGCTAAAGGTAAATTTGTAATTCTTGCCAGACAGAATTAAGGACTGGGCTTAAACTATCTGCAGAAATTGGTAGGGACAGCACAATCTGTGTATAGGTTTGTTAACAGTAATTTCATTTTAACTGGTTTTATGACTTTTAAGTTTATTTTAGGTTTTGGGGTACATGTGCAGGTTTGTTATATAGGTAAACTCATGTCATGAGGGAGTTCGTTGTACAGATCATTTCGTCACCCAGGTACTAAGCCTAGTACCCAATATCTATTTTTTCTGCTCCTCTCCTTCCTCCCACCCTCCACCCTCAGGTAGGGCTGAGTGTCCATTGTTCCTGTCTTTGTATCCATGAGTTCTCATCATTTATCTTCTAAGTGAAAACATGCAGTGTACTAGTCTGTTTTCACTGCTGATAAAAACACACTCGAGACTGGGCAGTTGACAAAAGAACGAGGTTTAATTGGACTTACAATTCCACATGGCTGGGGAGGCCTCACAATCAAGGAGGAGCAAATCACATTTTACATGGATGACAGCAGGCAAAAAGAGAGCTTGTGTAGGGAGACTTCCACTCTTAAAACCATAAGATCTTGTGAGACCCATTCACTGTCGTGAGAACAGCAAGGGAAATGGCCACTTGCATGACTCAGTTTTCTCCTACTGGATCTCTCCCACAACATGTGGGAATTACGGGAGCTGCAAGATAAGATTTGTGTGAGGACACAGAGCCAAATGATATCATGAGGTATTTTGGTTTTCTGTTTCTGCATTAGTTTGCCAAGGATAACGGCCTCTGGCTCCATCCATGTTCCCATAAAGGACATAATTTCATTCTTTTTGATGTCTGCAGAGTACTACATAGTGTATGTATACCACATTTTCTTTATCCAGTGACTTTTGTGTATTTATATTGTAGGCATCTTTATTATTTTTTTAAGCTTATCTTAATAGAGACAGTTTCTTGTTCATCGAAATACCTTCATGGCTTACTTTTATTTCTTTAGACAGTTCCTTGCTTCTATATTTCTAGAATATCCAGCCAGTAATATCCTGAGGTCTGTGCTTTTAAATTTTTCTATAAGAGGCTTTTATAAAACTGATATGAAAGACTAAGTATTGGAGAGAACGTTATGATGCCACAGATCTACTATTTAAGTTCATTCATGTGGGAATTAGATCCCTGGATCAGAATTCCAGCTTTCCTGACAAGGCTTCTGTATTTGTGAAATGACAATGAAAATAAAAGTATTTACTTACACAAATTAGATATTGTAGCAGCAGAGAGAAAAAACCCACCTCAACTGCTTAAAAACAAGAACAGTAATTATCATTCATAATAGGAAGTCCTAAGTCAAGGATGCCCCAGTCTAATGATGTCAGAAAGGTTCTAGATTCTGTCCACTGTTCTGTCATCTACAGAGCCATTACCTGCTAGATATCACACCCAGCAGTAACAATGTTTAAACAATGAAGATTTTTTTTTCTGTGTTTCTTTTTTTGAAAAAATGTGTTATAGGCTGAATCATGTTGCCTCCAAATTCATTAGTCCTAACTCTTGTACCTCAGAGTGTAATTTAATTTGGGGACACTGCCTTTAAACAGATAACTACAGTTAAATAAGGTCACTGGGGTGGGTTCTAATTCAATATGGATGGTGTTCTTCAAAGAAGAAGACAGATAGACAAAGAGAAAAGACAAAAGAGAAAGACCTTAGAAGAAATCAACACTGCCAACACCTTGATCTTGGACTTTCAGCCTCCAGAACTATGAGAAAATAAATTTCTGCTGTTTAAGCCACCAGTCTCTGGCAGTTTGTAATGGCAGCTCTAACAAACTAATACAATGTGTGAGGAAACTTTATACTAGAAATCCCCTCAGCAGCCTTCCTCATGTATCATTGGCGACCATCGTGTTCCATGTCTATTCCTGATCCACTCACCAGCAAAGAGGCTGGGATGATTATAACTGACTTATAATCATTATAACTGAAGTCTCAGATTTTTGTAAGATACCAGACACCAGAAAATAAGATTTTTTTTTTTTTTTTAAAGAAAGGAAGAAAGATGTTATGGCAAGGAAGAATCAGCATTCAGAGAAGTCTGTTATGCAATCTTGTAAGTCATCCTGAGGGTTAAACAAGGCTTAAACAAAAAGACAATGTGTAAAACACTTAGTTTGGTGCATGGCACACTCAATTTACTATTACTATTATTAAGCCTCATTTAGCTGGAGTTTGCGGAACTCATGCCTGGCAATTCTTTAGAGGAAGATGTTTTGTTATTTTGGTAACACTTATATGTTCTTTTAGAAACATATATTATACAACATCCCTTGTACTTCCAGCAATGTCATAGTATAATTCTAGCATAGTTCTAATAATAGATAATAATTGGATTAGTAGCTTTATTATCTCATTTGAAGAATGTATTGCATAATAGCAGATAATTTATTTATATCCAATCCTAGACCCTTTATAATGAAATGATCTTTTGAGACCAGATGTAGTGGTCATGCCTGTAATCCCAGCACTTTGGGAGGCTGATTGCAGGTTGATTACTTGAGGTTAGGAGTTCAAGACTGGCGTGGCTAACATGGTGATACTAATCTCTACTAATAATACAAAAAATATTAGCCAGGCATGGTGGTGCATGCCTGTAATCCCAGCTACTTGGGAGCCTTAAGAATCACTTGAACTAGGAAGCAAAAGGTTGTAGTGAACTGAGATCATCCCACTGCACTGCAGCCTGGGCTACAGAATGAAACTGTCTCAAAAAAAAAAAAAAGGAAAGAAAGAAATTTTTGATCGAAATGCAAACTCTGTAGTGGGTTAAATGATGGCCTCCAAAATGACTTATTCATGTTCCAATGCCTGGAACCTATAAATGTTGCCTTTTGGGAAAAGGAATCTACGGAGATGCAATTAAGTTAAGGATCCTGATATGAGGGAAACCTCTTGACTTATCCCATTGTGTCCCAAATCCAATAACAAGTGGCCTCCCAAGTAGCCCAATGAGGAGTATACAGGCACACAAGGAGGGCCATTTGAAGATGGAGCAGTTTGTGGCCACAAGCCAAGGAATGTAGACAGCCCCAGGAAGCCGGAGGAGACAAGGAAGGGTCCTTTCTTAGAGTCTCCAGAGGGACTGCAGCCCTGGATTTTGACTTTTGGCCTCCAGAGCCGTGAGTGAATAAATTCGTCATTTTAAACCACCAAGTTTGTAATAATTTGTTATAGCAGCCTTAGGGAATGAGTGCAAACCTCATGCCTGTTGACCTCAATTATTCTGATATATTATTTGGCACATAGAATTCCTGAATTATTTATTATGATTTCTTAAAAACAATCTTCTGTATGGAATTTATTAGAGTAAGCAAAAGGGGAAGCTAACCTGACATACTGTATGAATAGGAATCTGAGTATCTAATTTGCCACAATCTTTTCATCTGCTCCAAAGCTGCCTATCTAGAGGATGAGGAATTTTTAGATGTCAAAGATTTCACAGATGAATACATACTACCTATTTACTTTTAATATCTATAAGTGGGAAAATACATTTTTACCCCAAGACACTTTTCAAGCATTATTAACTTCCTTTTGTTAACTTTGAACTTCCAAAGGCCTATCGTTCATTGAACCACTTGCAATTACCCATCACCACTCAACTCCATTTCTTCATATCTGAGAGGAGAGGAATGAATGGGGAGAAGCAAGGGAGAAGTGAGGCAAAGTGAGGCGGGGGAGAAAAGCAGAGGAAAGGAGATGGAGCTGCTCTTTAAAAAAACAGCTATAGCATTATGCCCTTAAAGATACTTTATTCTATTAATATTTACCTTTTCTTTCACATAAGTTTTGTCTTATATCACATAAAACAACAAAAAATGAAATTAAGTAAATAATTGGGGGATTCTTATATGTGGCTTCATGTACCAGTACCTATGTGCCCAACCAAGTCTGAATAATTCTGACATTTTCACAACAAAGCTTGACATTTGGGGAAGAAAACCCTGAGCTTTTAAATCAGATCAAGCACATACTGGCAAGATGGTACCCTGAGTACTGTGACTACTAAGATATAACCATCCATTTTTGGAGACTCACACACACAGAAAAAAACTAAAAAACATTGAAATTTCTAGAATTACTTAATGTTGAATTGTATAACAAATCCTTTGGATTTCTGGTTTTGACTTTACATCATTGACTTTTGTCCTTTGTCGGTTTAAATGTATTCTAATATGGGAAATAGGAGTCTTTTGTGATTGAAATCTGGCTTGCCTTTGGCTGTTTCTTGGTATTCATGCCAATGTTCTACAAGCTATGAGCAAACTGTGTCCTTAATCAAGTGCCAAGTTCAACCTAAAAAGGATAACAATAAAGATCTCCTAAGAGTGTAGGGATAGTTTGTAATGATTAGCTTGAGGGCTCTGAACACCTAGAATGTATTTCCTGCCATTAACATGGACTTTTGCTTTTCTCTAAAGAAAACAAGGAAAACAAAAAGTAATTAATCCCTCTCAGGCATTAAACCCAAGATAATTCATATGTTAAAAGCTTGATTTTATTACTTTCATTTGGTTTTGTTAAGGAGTAGTATACTCTGGCCCATAGTATTATTTCAGTATTTATTCTAGTTTCTAAAGGAGGAGATGGTTCTGAGGATGCAGATGTCTAAGCAGTTAACATCACAACCTTCTTCAGTTGCCAAGGAAATAGGAAAACTTAAAGTCTTCTGCAAAACTAATTTGTCAGCTGTGTGTTTCTATTTTGATTGTAACTACTTACTTTCAGTTATTGGTTTTGTCTTCACTAGTCCCACGTTTCTATTTTGTTTGTTTTCAGATGTTTTATTCTTGGTCATTGATACATCTGGCTATTATAGTTCTGCTATACTGTTTTTTCTTCCTGTAATTTAAAAATATATTTTTAATTGCTATGGGTACATAATAGTTGTATATATTTATGGAATATAAGTGATGTTTTGATACAGATGTACAATATGTAATGATCAGAATAGGGTAAGCTGAGGTATCCATCATCTTAAGCATTTATCATTTCTTGCAGCTAAAAAGAAATTGAACTAATGCAGATGGAGAACAGAATAATGATTACCAAGGGCTGGGGCTGGTAGTGGGGAGAGGGTGATGAAGTGAAGACGGTTAATGTGTACAAAACTACAGATATGTATTAATAGAATGAATAACATCTAGTATTTGGTAGCAGAATAGGGTATGAGTAGCAATAACTTATTGCATACCTACATCTTTTTCTGATTAAGTTTATATCTTTTGGCCTTGAATGGAATTGTAATAAGAAAGATTTGGAAGATACCATCTCTAGTATTTTACTTGAATTAATTGTTTACTTGCAACAATAAAGCTTGGGAGAAAATTTATAAGAAAATTTTGTTATGATTTTGATTTTAGTTTGCAGCAGACAGGCATTTTTTTTCCCAATACATTTGTGTCTATATGGTTGAGTGCTGTGTGATATCTTATGGTGAAGTAGATGACATTTTTTTAAGCTTCTTTTCAGTATTCAGTTTGCCTCTTCAATTCCCCAGTGGATGTAAGGCCTTTATATGACTTAATGGGTCACCTTATTTATTAATTTAGCAAACACCTATGGCCCATCTCTGGTGTGTAATTATGCTATGGAAACTGCTGTGGAAAATGCAAAGAAACACAAAGGTAGCACGTTGTTGGGTGATAATAAATGTATACTCATATAAAATGTAACTCAAGATATGATAACTCAGGATAAGATAATATCTACTATGTGCAACTAGATAAATGAGAAGCCCTATTTCTAGCTAGAGCAAACATGGATTTTTAAAATTTTGCCTTTAAAAATAGTTAGGATTTTATTTAGTAATGTGGAGGTAAGGAATCTGGAAGAAGGTGTCTAAGAGTGTGGAAGGGCAGCTTCAAATTGATGTGGATGGAAAAGGTATTATTTAGGAAGATAAAAATAGTAAGATTGGCTTTGAGAGTCTAGCTCGAAAAGTAGGTCTAGGACATGTCATAGCAGACTCTAACTACTTACCAATTATTAATCAAGCAAGCACCATGAGTTAGTTTTCCTTATAGAGGATTAATGTGATGCCACACAAAGACTGTAGTAGGCCGGGCATGGTGGCTCATGCCTGTAATTCCAGAGGCGGGTGGATCACCAAGGTAAGGCATTCAAGACTAGTCTGACCAAGATGGTGAAACCCTGTCTCTACTAAAACCACAAAAATTATCCAGGCATGGCGGCGGGCGCCTGTAATCCCAGCTACTTGGGATTCTGCTGAGGCAGAGAATTGCTTGAACCTGGGAGGCGGAGGTCGTAGTGAGCCGAGATCGAGCCACTGCACTCCAGCCTAGGTGACAGAGCAAGACTACATTTTAAAAATAAAATAAAATAAAATAAAATAAAATAAAATAAATTAAAATAAAAAACCAAAATAACATGGTTATTACCATGTGGATACAAACCTCTTACATGGTTATCCACAGCCTACCTGCATTAAAATCACTTGGGGATGCTTATTAAATGTGCAGACTGTGTACGCTATTGGTTTATCTGGGGAGGTCAGTGCTCTGGAAGTCATTCTTATCCACAAAAAAGCTTGAGAACTATAGGAATGGAGGAGAATGTGATAGAAAATCAGAAAACTTATTAAGAAGTAACTATAATGGTCAGAGGGGATCATAAAAAATCCCAACTCATGTAGCTGAAAGACAGAACAGGCATTGGGTTGTGGTAAGCCTAGATTCAATTCCATCTCTACCATTTTGAACTGTGCATGTCCCTAGACAAATTTTTCTAAATTTCTGTTTATTCATCTGTAAAATAACATTAATATTACAAACTCTTAGTATTTAAAACATTCATCACCATGGTAATATCCCATACAAAACATATAAAACAGGTCCTTAAAATATGGCTCCTTTATTTCCCAAATAAGGAGATAAGTTCATGGATATAGGAGATCCTTTAACCACAAAAAATTAAGAGGACCTTGGAGATCTTGCCTTCACCCTTGGTTTAAGTTATTACCATTTCCAGTTGGCTTAAAGTTTATTTCTTTAGATCTAATCTCTCTTCTAGGATCCAAAATGCCTACTTGTATCTTTCAGATAACTCAAAAGTCCTGCAACTTAACATATGTTACAAAATGAACTAATAATATTTCTTATAAACTTGTATCCTTCCATAACTCCCTGATTTGGTAAAGATATTCACTATTTATTAAGGTACAAAGCCAGAAACTTTGACATCATCCTCTACATCATTATTTCTTCACTCCTCATATAAAATAATATTTTCTTTTTCCTGTATCATCAATATTTCCTCTCTTCTGGGCATTTTCTTCAATAAACAAACATTCTGGAATCTCCTGTGTTTAAAAAAATAGTCCTTCCTTGATTCTACTTTTCTGTCCAGTTATTGGACACATTTCTCAGCTTTTTATTTATTTATTTATTTTGGAAAAAAGTCTTGACAGGGGTTCTATGTCCTCACCAACTTTGTTTCTTTTTCTCCCTTTCCCTTAAGCTTATATTAGTTTGGTTGTTTGTTTTTTTCTCCAAAACTTCTACCCAAATTGTCCTGGGCAAGGCCTTATGACCTCCATGCTGTCAAATCCAAGTCAATTTTCAATCTTGATCTTACCCCACAGTTGGTCAAACACTCAGTTTTTTTGAAACGTTTCCTCACTTAGCTTTTAAAGCCCCTCCCCTTGGTTGCTCTCCTATCTCAACGTCTGTTCTTTCAGTTTCATTTGTGAATTCCATTCCTTTTCCTGATTGCTCAATATTGGAGTGGTCCAAGCCTCAGGAATCTACATTTCCCCCCATATCTACCATCACTCCCTAATAATCTCACCTAGTCCAATTGCTTTATAGACAATCAATATTCTGATAATGCCTCCAACTATATCTCCGGACTGCATCTCAACAGTGAAATCCAAGACTGATTTATTCAACATCCTAGTCAGTTTCTCCACTTGGCTATTGAATGGGCAAAAGTATCCAGTAACAAATAGTAATTAGTTGTTTTCCTCTCCAAATTTGCTTCTCTTCAATCTTCCTCATCTTAATAAATTGCACAATTTCTCATGTGATCAAACTGTTTGTCTTATTTTATGAAAAAATTATTGGTATGCTGTTAATGTATATCTACTTTTACCTAAATCACAATTATAAGAGTCTTAGTTTTATTTTTTTGATCAATAGCTGATAAGAAACAGAAAAGTAAAAATGGAAAGGGGTTTCCAGAGAAATCATTTCTATAAGAAAAAAAACAGAAGAGCTGAATATCAAAGAGGAGAAGGGCTGATTTAATATAAAGAAAAACTATGTTAATTTTCATAGCAACATTGTCAAATCATCAATAAAAGGATAACTCATGTTCACTAAACACTGTTCATAGAAACACTGAATTAAGTTGCTAAAACTTCCATCAGAAAAGCTAGGAAATAATAACACTTGGCCTTGGAATGGTAAGTGTCAGGTTAGAAAATCATTCAATTTTGGGGGATGGCATCTTCTACTTATTTTGAATGCTACTCAACATTACAAAAGGACAAATTTGAGTTTTATGGTGGAAGTCAATCTTAATTGTTTATGTACTAATTGGATCATGGGGATAGTTTGCTTTTTTAAATATGCCACCTGGCATATTTACAACACACTTAAAATAAATCATCCTATATAATCTTGTTTACCATATGTTTATTGAACAAATAACAGTTGTGCCAAAAGCAATGGCAGATGCAAAGTGTGTCTGTAGCATTAAAAAAATTATTCATCATATTCTCTCAATATACCAAAATGTAAATAACTGAGGCATTGAATGCATTTGGATCTTTCAATGTCTTCTTTTTAAATATGATCATTGATGATATTATCATTTTTATAATTTTGATAATAGATTTAATTTATGAAACAGCTAAAAAGTCTTTCACTAGAAAAGTGACAAAGGGAGTTAGGGGACAAAAATGTAGCCAGATTATAAAGCACTGTACTGATTTTAGGGTGATTAAATTCAAAGATATCTCACTCTTACAATTATAAAATTTACTGTTTATTGAGTGCTGGTTATAAACCAGGCTCTGATTCTCTGTTATAAGAATCATCTAATTCTTATAACAACTTTGTGAGGTTGCTCTCATTATCTCCATTTTACAGGAGAAAAAAATGAAAAAGAATATGTAGTGAGAGAGATAAGGAGAATTCCACCTCATGTATGTTCTTGTTTTAAATATCATCCTCTTAATTGTTATGATACAGTGCCTCCACATTGTAGCTAGAACACTTAAAAGATAGATTTGCCAAATAATGTACAAATTAGTGCAAAATATAGTCAGTCTTATTATTTGTCCTCAAATAGACCAAACACATAGCTGATAGGATTTTTTATCTTCCAAACAATTGTATTAGCATCATGTAGAATCAGATTCTTAGCTATGTACCCACACACACACACACATACACACACATACACACACACACCCCAATACACATAGATACATAAATACACACATATACATAAATATATGAATAAACAAATCACACCAAAGAGTATGGAAAGAGCACTTGGAAAAGTTGTGTCCAGGGTTGCAATTAAGTCAGTTGGAATTGACGTCATAAAAATAAAGTAATTTGGAAGATGGTTAGAAAAAGACAGTATAAAGCACACTGGACAAATTGCAAAGCCTGAATATTGGTCCTAATGTTCCCACTTAGCACTCTGTGACTAGAACAATTCATTTGATCTTATTTAACTGCTTTCAGCCCTTGTACAAATAGCGTAATAATGCTCACTATTCCTGGATTACAGGATTTAGAATTAAGCTAAGCTAGCTTCTAAAAAGAGACACTATCTTATCTTGGCATCTCAAAAACCAGTTCATTGCCTAGTAAAGACAGGTACTCAAGAAATGGGAATGAAAGCAACTTATAAACTGTAAAATCTTAACACTTTCCCTTATTCATCCAGAAAAATACTCTTTCAGGTATCTGCCATGCTGCATGTTTTTATATGACTACGGTGTTTTGGTAACACATTATTTCAGCCCTTCTGAGTACAACTCAACTAGTCATCTTGATGTGGTGCATTTACATGAGTCACCTGCTTCTTGTGCTCACACTGGCTAAAATGTCAGCACCCTTGGTTAATGGGGGAGATTAAATTAGTAAAATGCAAATAGTGTTGTAGAAATACACATGGTTTTCACTAAGTTATTAGTCTTTTTAAATGAGGCCTGTCTTTATGTCATCGGATCTAAAACTCATCTAATGTCTGAATAGTGGGCTTCTATAAAGCATACTTATGCTTAGTCCCTAATGATTTTACATCTGGTCTACCCAAATGCAATATTCTAAAGCTAATCTTGCACTAATTACTCTAATGATCACTAACTTGCATTTTCTGGAAAACAGAAGCTATCTAAAATTAGATTGTGATTATTAAATATATCTGATTCAAATAAGGAATTGGATTACACAGCAAATGTGTTCTGTTTCTTTTAAGCATGATAGTGATAGTATTTTCCCTAAGAAAGAAAACCTTCCAGATCTCCTAAATTTGAGGGGAAAGACTGAAAAATTATCAGAAATTCAAAAGTGCCTGAATCAACAGAGTTTATCCTGTGTTCTTAATGTCTGCTAGTTAACTCCATGCAAAACTCTCCAACACAAACTTTTCTACCGAGTTCTCCTAGAGGGCTGTCTAAAAAGGAGATTTATCAGCTGAAAGCTGTGTTCTGATTCAGGAAGAACTTTAATCATAGACAGTTACATTTTGGTTGGGATAGGTGCAGAGCTGGGAATCAGATGCTTTTTTAGCAAAACCTCATGGATTATTAGTAGAAATCACTATTTTCATTCTTCTGGGTGTCAAGATTTTAAATTGACACCAAGGATTCTCGTTTCTAACCGAAGTTCACATTATTTCACTCTTAAAGGAAATGCCAGTTACAGACTGGAAAAGTGATGAAAACTAGGAAAGAGTCTTAATTGGGACACTAATTTATTCAACAGCAGTTTGTTGCCATCCAATGAACTATGACAACAATGCCTTGGTTACATCTTTGGACATGTATTGATAAAGGTAACTATGGCAACAAAAGAAGAGGTCAGAAGAATTCTAGCCAGTGTGTTCCTGACTGCTTTGTCCAGATCAGCCTTGGCACTTCAGTCAGTCCTCTCTTAGGTTTATGAGGCATCTTCCCTGAGTGACGGTGTAATTGCTTCAGATAATGCTCAGATGAGTTCTGACAGCATGGAGCAGGGACCTTAACACTCTCATCTTCTGTAAGAATACAAATTTCTACTTTTCTAGAAAGATATTTAATGCCATTTGTTAAGATATTTAAAAAATGATTTTTATACCTAAGCCATTTACCTTTATATCTAAGTGCCTATCCTAAGAAAAGAATTAGAGAGATGTAAAAGATTTCTGTGTAAATGTTCACAGGGATTTTTTTAAAATAAAAAATATAGAAGAAACATAGACATTCAAATAAAAGGAATTATAATACTAATAAAATTTTGATGTATCTTGGCACCATTAATCATCAGGTGTTTGACTGAAAACAAAGTAAATGCTAGTCGATAGAGGAATGTTTAATTACAGTAAACTCACATCTAGAATATAACACAACCATTTAAAAAGAGTGGATTTAAGCAATACCAGTTGACTCAGGGTTTCTGTGAGACATAGGTGAGTGAAAAGCAAGATTCAGAATTTATGGTATGATTCCATTTAAATAAAATAATATATGAACAAAAATCCAAACCCTATATATCTGTATACAGGTATGCATTTATGTACATAGATAAGACCAGGCGCAGAAAAGAGACCGAGGATCACCACTGCATTGCAATGTGGGTTACCTTGTGGCAGAGGAGAGCTGATGTGAATGAAAGGTAGAAAAAGGAAAAGTAAAACATTTAAAGTAGAACATAAACATAGTCACATATTTTTGATTAAGCAAAATTATGCATGAAAGATATTTATACATAATTGTATAAAGAAAATAAATAGGCTGGACTCAGTGGCTCATGCCTGTAATCCCAGCACTTTGGGAGGCTAAGGAGGGCAGATCACCCGAGGTCAGGAGTTTTGAGAGCAGCCTGTCCCACATGGCGAAACCATCTCTACTAAAAGTACGAAAATTAGTTGGGCATGGTGGCGGGTGCCTGTAATCCCAGCTACTCAGGAGGCTGAGGCAGGAGAATCGTTTGAACCTGGGAGGCAGAGGTTGCAGTGAGCTGAGATTGTGCCACTGCCCTTCAGCTTGGGTGACAAGAATGAAACTCCGTCTTAAAAAAAAAAATAAAAGGAAAGAAAAGAAAAGAAATACAGTATTTTAAGTTACCCATGTGCTGACATTTAATTCGGGGGGCATGCCTAAACTCTGTTACTGTGTACGAAAAGGATACAGAACCTTACTTGGACTCCAGTTCTCATCCTTTCACAAAGATTATTGTTGTCAAGCTCATCAATAGCTTCTGTGCTTTCAAATTCAATGGACTCACCTTTTAAATTATTACAGATGTTTTATTATCTCAGCACTGAATGGAATGGCCCCTTTCTTGAAACATCCTCTCCTGGCTTTCCTGATTCTACACTTTTCCAGATTTCCTTCTCCTTCACTTGTTTTTTCTTCTCCTCCTTCACAGCTTCCCAGTTCCTTTTTTGTGTGATCTCGAAAGGTTGACATGCCCCAGGGGGAATGCTGGGATTTCTTCTCTCCCAGTTTAGTACACTCTCCCTCAGAGTTCTCATTCCATCCTTTGGTTTGAAATTTCTTCTAAATTGCTGTTTCTGAATCTCCTCCAAACTTTTCAAGGTATATTCATCCAATTGCCTACCTGGCATCTTCTCTCCACCCATTTGTCCTCTCCTCTTTGCCCCCAAACTTTGTTTTCTCATCTTTTTAATTGGCACCCACATACTCACTTGTACCCAACAATCATCCAAGCATTACCCTTTACACTTCCCTTTCCCACACACCTAACCTGGTGGCAGGTTCTGATAAGCATACCCCAAAGATGTATGTTCCCCCACTCCTCTGCAGCTCCACTTCTTTTGCTACACTGGTAGAGGGTTTCTCCTCTAAACATGAACACAATGACCTCCTGATGTGTCTCCTCCTTTGGCTTTTAGCCCTTAACAGTCTATTCTTCACCCAGTAGGCAGAAGGATCTTTGAAAAATACAAATCAGATTATTTTAGTGGCCTTCTTACAGCACTCCAGTGCTGTCCAATTTCATGTGGACTAACACCCATGCTACTTTGTCTGGCTTACTATGCCCTATGTGATCTGGCCACTCTGACTTCTCTGGTACCACTCTTCCCCTTATCTACTGAAAACGTTTAGCTGGACTAAATATTCCCTGGGTTCCTTGGATGTGCCAGTTGTGTCATACCGTTCCTAAGTCCTTCACTCTGACTGTTGACCTTTCCTGGAATTGCCCTCATCTTAATCTTCACATGGCTGCCCGATTCCTTCTTCCTACCTCTTTGGTGAAGCATTTTGACAACTAACCTAAGCTAGCCACCCAGATACTCTCCATAAAACCATGCTGTTTTTATTCTTCTGAATTGCACTTATCTTTATATGATATCTGTATTTACTTTTTTTGTTTATTATTTGCCTTTCCTGACCAGAAGATTGCATAGGATCATTTGCCTGGCAATTCAACCATACCTTGCCACATAGTAAAGTCTCAGTAAGTATCAGATGAATGGAACAAGCACTGTATGTTATAAACAGTTTCTTATCTGTTTTTATAGTGAATAGCACCTATATCCTTGAGGGGAAGTAACATTTATTAAATGACAGCTACGTGTCCTGAAGCATGCTTTGAATTTTATGTGTTGTATTCATTGAACTTTTCAAAATAAAGGCGTGAACTAAGTATAGTCCTCCCTAATTTACACAGAGAGAACCATGAAGCAAGCTCAAAGTGTTTCAGGATCCAAAGTGTTCCAAGTCAATATTCGAACACAGGTATATTTGCTTCCAAACTTTATGCTTTTTTTCTTTTTTTTTTTTTGAGATGAAGTCTCGCTCTGTCATCCAGGATGGACTGCAGTGGTGCAATCTCAGCTCACTGCAACCTCTGCTTCCCAGGTTCAAGCAGTTCTCCTGCCTCAGCCTCCTGAGTAGCTGGGACTACAGGTGGGCACCACCACGCTCAGCTAATTTTTAGTTTGTATTTTTAGTAAAGACAGGATTTCACCATGTTGGCCAGTATGGTCTTGATCTCTTGACCTCGTGATCTGCCGTCCTCAGCCCCCCAAAATGCTGGGATTACAAAGGTGAGCCACCATACCCTGCCAGTTTATATTTTTTCTAAAACATAAAGCAACCTCCTTAATATTTTAGTGCTCTTCACTCAAGATCTAGTGTTGGATAATGTCTCAATTTAAAAAATATATTTCTCTGCGACATTTGTGTGTGGTTTCAGATGTTTGCCAGGGACTGATAACAGCTCTCTTGATCGGCTCTTCTGCAGGCTTGTGCTACATCTCTTTTATGTGTATGTATTGCTTTTCCAAAATATTTTTTTCTCATTTTGTGTTTACTTTCTTCCTCTTTCAAATTCTGTTCCCTAAAATTCTTTCACCCTGCTTCTGTCTCAACAAGTTCCCAGAATTCTGCTGCTACTCCCTCCCTGTCTGTGATCTATTACTTTTCGTGAATCTGCAGAAGCTTAGGGCATTGCTTCAGTGATCAGGTTGCTGTGGATGATATCCAACTTGTTCTTACCTGCTCGAATAGCTCCTGTAAATTTTAATTTCCAGGTTCCTTTTGTGTGTCTTTTTCTTTTTTGAGACAGAGTCTTGCTCTTTCACCCAGGCTCGAGTGCAGTGGTGAGATTTTGGCTCACTGCAACCTCTGCCTCCTGGGTTCAAGTGATTCTTCTGCCTCAGCCTCCCGAGTAGCTGGGACTACAGCTGTGTGCCATCACACTTGGCTAATTTTTTGTATTTTTGGTAGAAATGAGGTTTCGCTTAAACCTCCACCTCGGCTTCAAGTAATCTGCCTGCCTCGGCCTCCCAAAGTGCTGGTGTTACCATTGGAGGGTGTCCACGTTCTTGATGTCTTGAACAAAGAATTGGCCAAAATGCACAAACAAAGCAAAGAAAGAATGAAGCAACAAAAGCAGAGATTTATTGAAAATGAAAGTACATGCCATAGTGTGGGAGCAGGCCTCAGCATAGGGCCTCAATGGCCCTGTTACAGAATTTTTTGTGATTTAAATACCCTTTAGGGGTTTCCATTGGTTACTTGACATATGGCCTATGTAAATGAAGAGGATGAAGTAAAGTTACAAAGTCATGTATTTGGTCTATTCCTTATGTGAGCGTATAGAAGAGGGTATTTACTGTCATAGCTGAAATGTCTCCATGTGATTTGCTTCTAGGAAGTCCTTGTGTTCCCTGTCTCCAAACCCTTTCTCCTGCCTCACTGGGGTTACAGGGTGAGCCACCAAACCTGGCCACCTTTTGTGTATTTCTTTATGGACATTCTTAACAAACCAAATGAAAGTCGACGTTTCTTCTCTTGAAACAGTCTCTGCCTTGTGGCATCTCTCTCTCTCTCTCTCTCAAATGATGTTATGAATTTTTGTCATTGGTGCTAACATTCTTCAGTCAACCGAAGGATTCAATGTTGGCTTTGACAGATCTCTACTTTCCAATCAGTCTCAAATTACGATGCATTCTACCTTTGTTTTGCTCATTTTGAAAATTGAACATTTTCACTAAATGCAACTAGAAAATGTTAATTTTTTTATTGTACTTTAGGTTTTGGGGTACATGTGCAGTTCATACAGGATTGTTGCATAGGTATACACATGGCAATGTGGTTTCTGCCACCATGCCCCCGTCACCTACATCTGGCATTTCTCCCCATACATTTCTTACCTGTGTTTGGGAGCAGGGCAAAATTTTCTTTCTCATAATTTTGGATGGAGCAACATAAGTTGAAACGATCAGAAGATGACCTTTTTAGTTATAAGAACCAGGGACTCGGTTCGTTCTGGAACTTCCTGTGTTCATTTTCTTTTAATGAGTCTTTTAAGCTTTATCACTAAAATTATGCTACTTTGACCTTTTGCCTCTTTAGGCTAATAATTACCTAATAAACTTTGAAGGCATGTCTCATGCCACGATTTATTACTTTTCCACAAAGGCATTTGGATCAACATTATTTCCACCTTTTCCTACCTTTGTATGTACAGTTCACATCTCAATCTGCCAATACAAACATCCTTCACATTTTTAGATTAGCCTGTGGATAGAGGCTGAGGAAATGCCTGAAAACATAGAAATTACTTGAACTACACTGAAAGAATTTATTTCTGATGGCAAAACTAATAAGAGTCCATTGTAGAACTATTTCAAAACACCACAAATCCCACATACACAAAATACATTGCCTCAATTTTATAACACAAAAGTGATTATTACTATGAATTGGAATAGAATATGCATTTGTATTTGTACAGCTATATATTTGTTTTCAAAGATACATGTTTAAGTGAGAATACTGTATTCACATCATTGAAGTGTCTACATTTGTAATTAACAGTTTCCCATGTCAATAAATATAGTTCTTTAATGTTATTTCAATGACTACATAAGTATTATATGTAACTATTTTGTAGGTTTTCAAAAATCAATCTAGTATTATTTTTGAACTTTTAGATTGCTTCCGGATTTTTACTTGCAGAAACAATAAATAAACACTATGGATAAAACTTGGTTCACATTCATAATTAGGGTAAATTCCTAGAATTGGAAGTGTTTGGAAAACATTACATTATTAACAGCAATATTTTTTTCCCATATGATTCCAAATATGATGTTATTATCATGTTTTAAGGTTTGCAAGATTATTGTCATTTTTTAAATCAAAAGACATATTAATTTATATTCTTTGATGAAAGGTAAAATAATAAAATTTTAACATATTAAAAACAAATGCTTACTTAGAAATTAAAAATGGAGCATTTGCAATTTGACTTCAATAAGTTGTCTATTTATTATATTTAATTATTATTGAGGTTATTTACTTTTTAATTGATTTGTACAAGGTTTTTTTTTGAGACAGAATCTCGCTCTGTCACCAGGCACCAGGGTGGAGTGCAGTGGCGTGATCTCGGCTCACTGCAACCTCCACCTCCCAGGTTCAAGCAATTCTCCTGCCTCAGCCCCCCGAGTAGCTAGGACTACAGGCGCACACCACCACGCCCAGCTCATTTTTGTATTTTTTAGTAGAGACGGGTTTCACCATGTTGGCCAGGGTGGTCTTGATCTCTTGACCTTGTGATCTGCCTGCCTCGACCTCTCAAAATGCTGGGATTACAGGCATGAGCCTCTGCGCCTGGCCGATTTGTACAAGTTTTTATAGATTAAGAGATTCTATCTCTGTTAAATGTAGTACAAGTAATTGTCTCTCTTTTTCGATTTCTTTTGATTTTAATGTAATGTTATTAATAAACAAATGCTTAAACTTTAGATTGGTAGGTTTTTAACCTTCTTTTGTTGGTCATGGATATATTATATAAATGTATAAATTTTCCTATTTTTTCTAACATTTACTTCTATTTGATTATATGGTATGACATATTTATATCATTTTATTTTTCCTAAATATTATTTTTTTAATTCCTAAGACTAGCTATCAGATAATTCATGTTTCTGAGTAACTTGAAATGCCACTTTTATCGTATAGTAAATTCTTATATATAATATAATTATATGTGTAATTTGCATTTTATTGTGATGAGGAAGCATTAAATTTTGCACACTGTTTTATCTTTTATGCCAAAGCATCACTCTTTAAACATTGTGAATTATGTGTGTATGTACAGTTATACATATGCACACAAACATATGTATATACCATATGTATAAATACATGTACATATGTATTTATAGCACACAACACACACACACACACACACACATTTATATTCTTTCTTGTCATGAATGTTTATCCATCTTTTGCATGCTTTTGCCCAAGTTTTTCTTCTATAATATGTTAAAAATGCTAAGTTAAAGAAAATTTTATTGGAGTTTTGTTTAAAATTGTGTTAACATATTGATTAATTTGCAGGGAAATAGCAGTACAAAATCTTCCTATGTTAAAAATATTGATATTTAAAGGAAGTTTAGCATTTTCTGTTTTCTAGTACTCATTTTTTGATATTTAATCTTTGGTATTTTAGAATAGTTTTTGCTACTGTAAATAGAACATTTTTCCTATTTAACTTCTTAGACATTTATATATTTGATCCAATCATTTTACTAAAGACTATTATTATTATTATTTCTAATAATTTTTTAATGGCAATTTTTATGTCAAGAGATAATTAAATTATTTGTCACTTCTAAGATCCAACAGCTGAAGGACAATGAGCTGCTGTTGGACTATGAGAAGTCCAACTAGGGAATTTCACCAGTACAGTCCATTTTCTTTTCAATGACTATAATTCTCTGAGGTAGGGTGCTTCATGTTGAGTTGGTTAATTTGTTTTTTGTCCACTCTGGTATGAGAACAATTCTGGTTTGTCCACTCTGGTATTAGTTCAAACCCAAATTGTTCATATTTGATGATTTTGATCCATCATAAAAGTAACCTTAGATCCAGAATTCTTTTGAGGCTCTTGTGTTACAGAAGACCTCTGAAACATCAGGGAGAGGTCCCTAAAGTGTGAGTCCATGCTCAGCTTTCAGTTTATTTTTTGCCTTTGATTTTTCTAAATTATCTACTCCTGATGAAATTTGATTCTAGTCTTTGAAAGGGTTGGTACCTAAGCCACAAGATGAAGTCCTCTTTACTCTTCCGTCTACTTTTTTCAAGCAGAAGGAGTCTCTCTTCATAGTACCACAGATGGAAATGGGCTGGGTCACACCTGAAGCCAGCAAGTCTCCAGGTCTCGCCCATGGCCCATAGCATGTGCTACCTGGCTGCAATTGCTGATTATTCAGGGACCCAGGGCTTTTATTCAAATAGTGATGAATCATGCCAGGACTAGCCTCTGGTGGTGATGGTCACAGTGAGAGACTCCTATGCCTGTGGAAAAGGGAGGGAAGAGTGAAAATGACTTTGTCTTGTGGTTTGGATACCAGCTTAGCTGCAGTAGAATAAAGCACCGACTAGATTTTAAGGTTTTTGGCCCTAATCCCTGACTCCTGGATAGCATCTGTGGACCTTCTCAGGGGCTGGGGAACTCACTTCCCTGAAGGGAAGAACATATGTTGATTGTAGAGTCCTAGGGCCTTGAGCAAACGAGGTGATAGCCAGGTAGTAGCAGCAGCAGGCTTTGAATGAGACCCAGTGCTATGCTGGCTTCAGGTCTGACCCAACACAGCAGTGCTGGTGGCCACAGGGGTGCTTGTGCCACCCCTTCCCCAGCTACAGGCAACTCAATATAGACAGAAGCTGTTTGGGACAAAGTAAGGGAAGGGAATAAGAATCTCTGATTATCTCCAGATAATCCTTCTAGATTTTATCCAAGACCCTCAAAGCGGTACCTCTATGAGTCTACAAGAGGCAAAAATATTATGGAGTTTGGGTTGCCCTCTAATGCAGGTATTGCTGTAGTTATCAAAGACTTAGAACACAACAACCAGGTCCCTTCAAAAAACCTGGAAAGTCTTCCTGAGAAGGATGGGTACAAACAAGCTCAGACTGTTAAGACTGCAATAAATGCCTAATTCTTCAATGCCCAGGCACTGACAAACATCCATAAGAACCAAGATCATCCAGAAAAACATGACCTCACTGAATTAACTAAAGAGGTACCAGGGACTAATCTTGGAGGAACAGAGATATGTAACCTTTCAGACAGATAATTCAGAAAGCTGTTTTGAGGAAACTCAATGAAATTCAAGATAACACAGAAGGAATTCTTCATTCTATTAGATAAATTTAAAAAAGAGACAAATACTTAAAAAGAATCAAGCAGAAATTCTGGAGTAGAAAAATGTAATTGGCATACTGAAGAATGCTTCAGACTCATAATAGCAGAATTGATCAAATTGAAGAAAGAATTAGTGAGCTTAAAGATGGATTATATAAATGTGTACATTCAGAAGAGCCAAAGGAAAAAAGAAAAAGAACGAAGCATACCTACAGGATCCGAAAATAGTGTCAAAGGGGAAATCTAAGGGTTATTGGCCTTTAGAAGTAGTAGAGAGAGAGAGAGGAGTAGACAGTATATTCAAAGGGATAACAAAGAACTTCCTAGAGAAAGATACTAAAATGTAAGTTCAAGAAGGTTATAAAACAAGTGAATTTAACCCAATAAGACTATCTGGAGATACATAATAATCATTCCCAAAAGACAAGGACAAAGAAAGTATTGTAAAAGTGGCAAAAGAAAAGGAACAAATATTGGACAGGCATGGCTCACTCCTGTAATCCCAGCACTTTGGGAGGCCGAAGCAGGTGAATCACAAGGTCAAGAGATCAAGATCATTCTGGCCAACATGGTGAAATCCCATCTCTACTAGAAATACAAAAATTATCTGGGTGTGGTAGCATGTGCCTGTAGTCCCAGCTACTCGGGAGGCTGAGGCAGGAGAATCATTTGAACCTGGGAGGTGGAGGTTGCAGTGAGCTGAGATTGTGCTACTGTACTCTAGACTGTTGAAAAAGGTAGATTCCCTCTAAAAAAAAAAAAAGACAGAAACAAAAGGAACAAATATTATACATTGGAGCTGTAATACGTCTGCCAGAAACTTTTTAATGGAACCCTTAAAGGCTGGGAGAGAGTGACATGCCATATTTAAAGTGCTGAAGGAAGAAAACTTTTACCCTAGAAACAGTATATCTGGTGGAATATTCTTCAAACATGAAAGAAAAATACGTACTTCCTCAGAGAAACGAAATGGAGAGATGTTGTACAAGAAATGTTAAAGGGAGTTATTCAATCTGAAAGAGAATGATGTAAATGAGCAAGAAGAGACCATTGGAAGGTACAAAGCTCACTGGAAACATAAATACAGAGAGAACACAGAATATTATAACACTGTAACTGTGATGTATAAACTCCTGATATCTTAACTGGAAACACCAAAAGATGAACCGATCAAAGATAATAACTTAGAAACACTTTTCCAGATATAGTACAATAAAATATAAATAGAAACAACAAAAAGCAAAGGGGATAGATTTTTTCATAATAGGAGATTAGAGGCATTAGTAGCATACCTCTCTCACTTGGAAGGAGAAAACAGTGCATAGAGATTCACACAGTGAACCTTTTATTTAAGAAGTAATGCAGGAACTGGACAGGAAAACTGAAGGAATCTATAAATCCTTTGAAGAAAGCAGTAAGCTGCAGCCTACACTTTGAGTCAGGTGAAGGGCTGTGAGTCCCCGGAGTATGTGAGGGACAGAGTTTGCCTTCACAATACACACCCCACTGGGACTCTGGAAGTCCAAGCCATAAGGAAGGGCCCTAACCCCATCCAGCATAGGAACCCACATGGGGAGGATCATGGAATATAAAAGTAGGATCGGCAGTGGAAAGACCCTTGCATGCACTCCCAGATTCCAGAGCAGACAGAGGGCACCTTACTGTTCCTCACAGGGGACTCTGCTAGGATGCACTCAGGGTGCTTGGCAAAATATTAAGGGAAATATTAAAGAAAGTTATAAGATAAAGTCTCAAATCTTTTGGAAGGCTGAAAGCTTTTCATAACCTGTAATAATGGAACAGGCTGAAGGCCACTGGTTTTTACTTTAGGTCATAGGGTAAAGATTAGGAATAATGGAAGCTTCCCCAGTTAAGTCTGTTTACCCCACATTCCTTTCTCTCTACTCTAACTAGCTTGTTTACTTATGTAAACTTTGTGTCAGATAGCCTTCTGGGGGAAGGTCGACCAGGAAAATTACCCATTAATGGTGTTTGCTCTGGTCCCCACCACCCAACCAAACCTTTTGTCATTTGAATAACCACTCTCTTAACCATTTTAATTATCCACAAACGTGTTGACTTAGAACCTCTGTTATTAAATCTATACTGAATAAATGTGAAGAGGAACAGCTGGTCGCGGGTGGGGGCGGGTAGCTGCAATAGCCTCTGAGAGCAGCTGATGATCTCCCTAGCATATTTGTTCACTGTACTCTGTGTTTGAGTGTTTTTATTCATCTGCAGAGTCAGATTTTACAGGACAAACCCCCACAGGTGGTGATCAACATCTCAGGTGGTGACCCTGAAGTGATCATTGTCACAGCTCACAGGGGACCCTGCGGAGGACTACCAAAAATTTCAGGCGGTGGGGGTGCAGGTTGAAAGAAGCCCTAACAGCGTTTCATAATGTAACCTGGGATAGGGACAAACTCCCCTGGACACAGCTGGGGCAGGGGAGAGTGAAAAGCAGGCTGTGAGCACAGAAGTCTTGAGTGCAGGAGCCACGTGCAGGAGCCAGGTGCCTGGCTTTGCAACGGATGGTGAAAAGCTTGGCCTGAAAGCTGGTTGCTGTCTCCACGGGGAAAGCTTATGACTTCTGGCAGTTGCAAGTTCTGATTACAGGATGACCGGAACTTAGCTTGCTGCTGCTGGTCAAACACTTTGGGAGTGGATCTACTTCATCAAGTGCTTGGAAACTGTGTGGGTCTTACTACTGCTACTCAAACGAACAAACTCCTCTGTGCAGCAGAGGCAGCAATGCTACCCTCTGGAACACCAAGCCAGTGGCCTGAGACCTGCTCTGATTTCCCAACACCTACAGGGGCTGCTGTTTGCCCTGTACACAAAGACTCAGAGTGCAAAACTGCCAGATCCAGCACCCACCAGGCTTTGCCACACCACCAATCCTGGTAGCTTTACACAAAGGATTTAATCTCTTGGGAGCTATATGGCTCTGCCCATTGCCTGAGAAACCAGAGTACCACTAACCCTGAGCAAAATAAGACAAGCAGAACTTCTACCGCTACTACCTTAGCTGGTACTTTTTTAAAACTGCCACCTTCTGGCTGGAGGCCAACCAACAGAGTCCATTATAGTATCTCCTGGGAGAATAGCACTGCACCCAGGAAGGAGGAAGTAGCACTGCAATCTCAGCTATCAGCTCTGCCTGCACCATGCTGGCTGACCAGCATGTCCTGAGTCTGTCCACATGACCAGTTCAGTACTACTATAACCGGTATTCAAAAAAGCCAACACACTAAGTCTAAATATCCATGGTATCTCACCAAGTTTATGTCACTTCTTTGCCACTCCTAGTAGAGCTGGTACTGCTAACCACTGCTGGGAAAATTGAGGACAGGTCACATCACTGGACCCCTTGCAAACATTCCCCAGCACCAGCTTGGAGTGTGGCAACTTCACTGGGTAGCTAGACCCAGAGGAGCAACAGCACTCACAGTAGTCTAGAGGAAGGAGAAGTGCACTGAATGAAGTCATTATATGAAAAAGACATTTGCAAATGCAGTACAAATCACAGTTACAAAGATGTGGAGCCAAGTTAAGTGCTCATTGACTAATAAGTGGATAAAAAATGTGGTTTATGTACACATAGACTACTACTCAGCCATTAAACAAAATAAAATAATGTCTTTTGCAGCAACTTCAGTGGAGCTGGAGACCATTATTTTAAATGAAGTAACACAGGAGTAGAAAACAAAATATTGTATGTTTTTACTTGTAAGTGGGAACAAAGCTCTGAGTATGCAGAGGCAAACAGAGTGATATGATGGATTTTAGAGACTCAGAGAGGAGATAAGGATAAAAAACTTCACATTAGCTACAGTCTACCCTACTTGGTTGATGGGTACACTAAAATCTCAAAATTCTCCACTATAAATTTATCCATGTAACAAAAATTACTTGTACCCCAAAAGCTAATGAAATTTAAAAAAAAACTTAATTTAAAAAATCCGTATCATGGAAATTAAAGTTTTAATTAAAATATGTGAATTATATAGTAAAACCCATCATAAATATAATCCATATCATGGAAATTAAAGTTTTAATTAAAATATGTGAATTATATAGTAAAACCCATCATAAATATTCATCATAAAAAAGTGGGAGGATAAAGTTGTAGTGTTTTTATTAGTATTTTATTTGCTTGTTTGTCAGTAATCAGTGTTAAGCTGTTATCAGTTTAAAATAATGGGTTATATAATTTTATTTGCAAGCTCCATGGTAACTATAAATAAAATAACATACAACAAATAAAAAATAATAAGCAATAAATTAAAATAGTCTGCTAGAGAAAATCATTTTTACTAAAAAGAAAACATGAAGCAAAGTCAGAAGGAAGAGAACACACCAAAAACACACAGAAAACCAACCACAAAATGACAGGAGTAAGACTTTACTTATCAAGAATAACATTAAATGTAAATGAACTAAACTCTTCAATCAAAAGACATAGACTCATTTAATGGATAAGAAAACAGAACCAGGTGCAGTGGCTCATGCCTATGATTACAGCATTTTGGGAGGCCAAGGGAGGTGGATCCCCTGAGGTCAGGAGTTTGAGACCACCCTGGCCAACATGATGAAGCCCTATTTCTACTAAAAATACAAAATTAGCTGGGTGTAGTGGTGTGCACCTATAGTCCAAGCTACTTTGGAGGCTGAGGCAGGAGAATTTTTTAGAATCCAGGAGGCAGAGGTTGCAGTGAGCCAAGATGACTCTCTGCACTCCAGCCTGGGTGACAGAGGGAGACTCTGTCTTAAGAAAAAAAATAGAAGAAGCAAACAAGACCCAATAATCTGTAATCTAGAAGAAATTCACTTCACCTTTAAAGACAGAAGTAGACTGAAAATAAAGAGATGAAAAAATATTTTATGCCAATGGAAACCACAAAATATCAAGAGTCACTGTCCTTATGTCATACAAAATAAATTTTAAGAAAAAAAGCTGTAAAAAAAATACAGAGAAGGCCATTATGTAATGATAACAGGATAAATTTACCAAGAATATGTAACAACTATAAATATATGTGCACCTAACACAGGAACACCTAGATATATAAAGCAAATATTGTCAGAGCTAAAGAGAGAGGTAGACCTTAGCACAATAATAGCTAAAGACTTCAACACTCAACTTTCACATTGCACAAATTATCAAGACAGAAAATCAACAAAGAAACTTGGACTTAATCTGCACTGTAGACCAAATGGACCTAATAAATATTTACAGAAAAAAATCATTCAACAGCTGCAGAATACACATTCTTCACCTTGGCACATGAAGCATTTTCAAGGATAGACTATATATTAGGCCAAAAAACCAAGTCTTTAAAAATTAAATACATATTAATTACCTTCTCTGACAAAATGGAATAAAAAGTAATAAATAATAAAAATTATAAATCAATAACAAGAGGAATTTTAGAAACTATACAAACACATGGAAATTAAACATTGTGCTCCTGAATGACATGTGGGGTAATGAAAAACTTAAGGAGGAAATTGAAACATTTTTACAAACAAATAATAATTG
Organism: Cheracebus regulus; assembly: GCA_963574635.1. Taxonomy (NCBI): domain Eukaryota; kingdom Metazoa; phylum Chordata; class Mammalia; order Primates; family Pitheciidae; genus Cheracebus; species Cheracebus regulus. Next base: position 81,720 of record CAUYQU010079953.1, read on the forward strand.
AAACACAGCATACCAAACCCTATGGCATACAGTAAAAGCAGTACTAAGAGGAAAGTTTATAGCTGTAAGTGTCTACATAAAAAAAGCAGGAAAACTTTAAACCTACTAATTATGCATCTTAAAAAGCTAGATAAGCAATAGCTGAACAAACCCAACATTAGTAGTAGAAAAGAAACAGTAATGATCAGAACATAAATAAATGAAATTAAAATGAAGAAAACAATACAAAAGATTAAAAAATGAATAAAAGTTGGTTTTCTAAAAAGTTAAACAAAATCGACAAACCTTTATCCAGACTAAGATAAAGAGAGAAGACCCAAGTAAATAAAATTAGACATGAAAAATGAGACATTACAACCAATAGTACTGAGATTTAAAGTATTATTAGAGGCCACAAATTGGAAAACCTAGAAGGAATGGATAAACTTTTAGGCACATAAAGTCTACCAACATTAAACCATGAAGAAATTTACAATCTGAACAGACCAATAATAATTGATGAGATCAATCATAATAAAACATCTCCCAAAAAAGACAAGCCTCAGATATAATGACTTCAATGCTGAATTTTACATAACATTTAAAGAATACCAACCCTACTCAAACTATTTAGAAAAACAGACACTTTTCAAAAGAAAACATATATGAGGCCAACAAACATATGAAAAAATGCTCATCATCACTGGTCATTAGGGAAATGCAAATCAAAACCACATTGAGATACCATCTCACGCCAATTAGAATGGCTATCATTAAAAAATCTGGAGACAACAGATGCTGGAGAGGATGTGGACAAATAGGGACACTTTTACACTGTTGGTGGGAGTGTAAACTACTACAACCATTGTGGAAGACAGTGTGGTGATTCCTCAAGTACCTGGTCAAACTCCGTTTGACCCAGCAATCTCATTACTGGGTATATATCCAAAGGTTTATAAATCATTCTATTATAAAGACACATGCACACATATGTTCATTGCAGCACTGTTCACAATAGCAAAGACTTGGAACCAACCCAGATGTCCATCAACGATAGATTGGATAAAGAAAATGTAGCACATATACAACATGGAATACTACACAGCCATAAAAAGCTATGAGTTCATGTCCTTCATAGGGACATGAATGAATCTGGAAACTATCATTCTCAGGAAACTGACACAAGAACAAGAAACCAAACACTGCATGTTCTCACTCATAGGTGGATGTTAAACAATGAGAACACATGGACACAGGGAGGGGAGCATCACACACTGGGGTCAGTTGGTGGGGGTGCTAGGGGAGGGACAGCAGGGAGTGAGGGGGTTGGGAGGGATAACATGGGGAGAAATACCAGATATAGGTGATGGGGGGATGAAGGCAACAAACCACCTTACTATGTATGTACCTTTGTAACCATCCTGCATAATCTGCACATATACCCCAGAACCTGAAGTACAATTAAAAAAAAAATAGGACTATCACATAATACACTGCTCTCACTTCTAGGATGAACAAATAAAGAAAATATGGTATCTACTTACAATGTAACATTTATTCAAGCTTAAAAAAGAAGAAAATCTTGCTATATGCAAGAACTTGGATGATCCTGGGTACATGATGCTAAGAGAAATAAGCCAGTCATGGACTAAAACTGCATGATTCCACTTATATGAGGTATCTAAAATAATCAAACTCATAGAATTAGAGGGCAAAATGATGATAACCTGGGGCTGGGGGCAAGGGGCTGTGGGAAGTTGCTAGTCAAAGAGCATAAATTCTCAATTATGCAAGATGAGTAAGTTATGCAAGAGAACTGCTGTACAGTGTTGTCCATATAACTGGTAACACTATAGTATACACTTAAAAACTGATGTTTTGGCATGCAGCCCTTCCTCTATCTTCAGGCCAGTAGCATAGTATCTTGCTCCAGTTGTCACATTGCCTTCTGTGTCTGTGGTCAAATATCCCTCTGCCTCCCTTTTACAAGGACACTTGTGATTACTTTTAGGGCTCATCCAGATAATCCAGGATAATCTCCTCATTTCAAGATCCTTGATTTAACCGTACCTGCAAAGTTCCTTTTGCAATACAAGGCGGTAGTCACAAGTTCCAGGTATTAGAACCTGATTTTCTTTGGAAACTGTTATTCAGCCTTCCATACCAGACATGCTCATTTATTTGTGAATTGTGTATTGCTGCTTTCTTGCTTCAATAGCAGAATTGAATATTTGCAACAGAGAACATATGGGTGCAAAATATATGTTTGTGTGGTGCTTTACAGAAAATGTTTGCAGTTCCTTGCTCTAAAGAAGAAGCACATGCCTTAAAGGAAAGACAATTCCCAACGTCAGAAATCACTGTTCCCTGGGAGGGCAATAAATCATTGTTAAATCAAAATTAAATCATGTCAAAGTTAAATTAAATCAAATATGTCTATATTTGTCTACTAATAGGTAGGATAAACATGTTTTCTTCTAACAGCAGGGAGATCTTCTTCCATTGCTTTATGTTTTTAAATCTTGATTCTGACCTACTGGGAAAAAAAATGCCTGTGGAATTAAAAGCAAAACAATATTTTAGAGTCAGTGCAGTACAAATTCTAAATAGGATTGATGGTATGTACTGATATAGTTTCCAGATGATATTTTGTCAAACAGTGAAGTAGCTAGTTAAGAGGAGAGCATGCTTATATGAAATACTTTTTAGTTTTCTTTCTTCCTTTTTTTTTGACCACCACACTTTGGATCCACATTATGTCACTCTTGTTATTGTACAAATGGAAATTTAAATTTCAGGTTTACATAATGACTATACTCCAAATATCACCAAAACTGTATAGAAGTGCCCAAAACATTTGGAAATACAGTGCTCTTTTGCAAATTATAGTTTTTATGGTATTGCAACAATGCTGTTAGTATACACACAATTATATAACAACTGATTCCCAATTTTCTAATACTGGCAAAAAACATGTAGCCTTTTTGATGAAAGAAACTAGTTCATGGCTGAGTTCTGGGTAGAATATTAAGAATTGTAGAGGTCATTGCATAGTCGACTTGCAGTACAGGGAAAACAAAAGCTGACTCTTGTTTAGGGCCCTGTTCAAGCATTAAACACTTTGGGTTTGGATTTTTGTGCATTTTTATTTTTCAATTAATGGTACTTTAGGGATAGTAATAGCCAGTACATATGTAGAGCTTCCAATGGGCCAGGCACAGTGCAAGTGTTTCATGCACATTGAGTCATTCAATCCTTTCCATTGGAGCTATTATTACCATTTTATGGAGGGAAAGTAGAGGAACAGAAGGACTAAGTAATTCAACCAAGATCATACCACTAGATAGGAGTAAGGATTTAAACCCAATAATATAAACATTATGCTCTTAACACTATGCTAGGCTGCCTCTCACATGCACATTTATGCCAAATAGCTCCTGATCTCTGAGATATACAGGAGAGACATTAAGTGAAGTAATCAGACAGCAGTCCTGTGGAGTCAGAGGAATTTTTTTCTTCTAGAAAGTTCTGAGTCTTCTAATAAAGGGTTACATGTTATTACAATATACCAATACACCTATAATTCATTTCAGATTCAGCTTGTTAATTTTAGTCTTTCAATCTTGGCTGTACACTAGAATCTCCTGGGGAGCAATAAAAAATACCGAGGCCTGGCGCTACTTCAGGCCAATTAAGTCAGAGTCTCTGGGGATGGGCCCTGGATGTAGGTATTTGGTGAGAGCTCTCTGGGTGACATTAGCATGCTACCAAGGTTGAGAACCCACCATGAGCTTTAACATGCCTCATGTTAAAGGCTGCACATAGTTTACTGCATTAGGTATTAGAGATGAGAACACTTTCAATTACCTGATTATTAATGAAGACTGGGAAACTGGGTGGACTTGGATAAATGCTTATGTATTTTGGATTCACTGGTAAATCTCTGAGTGCCTTTTGATACCTTTAGCATTTTCCAGAGCCAGCAATCTGAGACTATTAACATGGCTTGAATATCAGTGAGCCAGCTCCATGGAAAGAGATGGGAAGAATTTCTTTCTGGTGTTAATTCCAAATCTTACATTACCTGCCAACCTAGAAGTAAAGTGAATCTGTGTGTGGCTACTCCATTGGATTTTCTTCTGTTATGCATCAGCCTGTTTCTACTCAACATGCTGTATGATCTGTTTCCTTATATTTAAGAAAAAAGTCTCCCAATTCATAAGAAAGGCACAAGGATTTGTGCAAACATTCCCAGAATTCTGATTATAGGTATGACACTAAACAGATTGACAGACTGTATTTCACTTCAAGCTATCTGAACAACTAGTACTGCCATAAACTTGAGCATTTTTTTTTCATGATGAAATAAACCTCAAGTAGTCCAGCCATGCAGGACTTATGTTAAAACCGTTAAGGCTCATTAGCACAGTACAGCAAGCTTGTCAGATATAGATGACGCTAAGATTTTCTTCTACTCCAAGTGCATGTGTGCGCATGCATACACACACACACACACACACACACACACACACACACACACACGGTGAAAGAGTTCAGCTGTATGAGTCCTCCAGTTTATTAATAGCAATGAAAGGAATCATTGCATATGAATGCTTAAAAAAATGCAATGTTTCTGTGAATTCAGTGTCATTGCATTTATTAATTCTAGGAGAAAGAAACACTGGGAGGTGGTATGTGATGATAAATAGTGATACTTTCTTTCATCATTTGTAGTCATGAGTCATAGAACCTTGTAGCTGGTTGGCAAACTGGGCACCTATGTAAATTCCAGAGGCATGACTTGCCTTTGTCCTTGGAGATGCCCTAAAGTGAGGAGTTTGGTTTGACAGCATCCTGGACTGCTGACGAACCTAACAAAAAGAGTTGATGAGATGATCTAATAGAACTTTTATATTTCCTACTCCTTTTATTGGGTGGAAATAACCAGCATGCATTCAGAAATGGACCCTCTCTTTTAACGGATGAATAGAAGATGCCCATATTTGTACACTCTTACTCTACATATTCTTTCATGCATGAATTTCTATCATTGTGGACCAGTAGAAAAGTCAAAGAACAGCGGAAACTCTGGGAATCTGGCCAGAAGTTAAATGTGGCCATAATAGGTCTTGGAGATGCAAGTGTTGGCCACTATGGAATTTAGAATGGGAAGCTATGTTTGGACCAAAAGGTTTATCTTCCAGGCTTTCCTCATCTCTCAATACTTTTTCCCTGGCCTTCTTTGGAATGGAACCAACAAACCCCTCTTCTATGCACATCAAACTTTGGCATTTTCCAGAATACAAGGATAGTTGTTATAACTGGGACAACATCCACTGTAAAGTGGGGTAGGGATGACACATCAGAGTCATGTCTTGACATTTAGATATAAGGATAGTTAGATGCTCCATGACTTTGTTGTTGTTGTTGTTGTTGTCGTTCCTATGACTCTAATTCTAGAACGAAGATAAGACTGGTTCTCACAGTTGTCCTGAATGGTGGGATATGCATGAGGTTATGTGAAAACAATAATGAGATGCATGACAAGGCTCTAGCCACACTGTGGCTACATAAAATTAATAAATCCAACAAAACTGACTTGTGTGATGATTCCCAGAATGTGGTCAGCAGGCATGGCTCTATTTTTTTCTTTTGATTATACATTCTCAGTTTTGATTCCTCTTTTAAAAAGCTTATAGGAACTTCTTTTTTTTAACTTTTAAGTTCAGAAGTACAACAGTAGGTTTGTTACATAAGTAAAGTTGGTCATAGGCATTTGTTGTACAGATTATTTCATTGCCCATGTATTAAGCCTAGCACCCATTTGTTGTTTGTCCTGATCCTCTCTCTCCTCCCACTCTCCACCCTCAGAAAGGTTCCAGTGTGTGTTCTTCCCCTCTATGTGTCCATGTGTGAGATCATGCCCTTTGCAGGGACATGGATGGAGGTGGAGGCCATTGTCCTTAGCAAACTAACACAGGAAGTAACAAACAAATGCCACACGTTCTCCCTTATAAGTGGGAGCTTATAACTTCTGACTGCTTTTTGGCTTCTGTCAAGGAGTTCTAATCTCCTTTCTTCCTTTGCTGAAATAATTTCTTTTAGCTAAAACACCTGAACTCTTCCTCTGCCAATCTGTGCTTCTCTGACAATGAAAATGAACTCCAAATCAACCCTTTCAAGTCCCATTCACATCGGATCACTTATTTGCATTTGTTGAGATGTACAATTTACGATCTTGATGTCACATTTTGGAAGTACTAGGTCATTTTGTGCATCTTTCTTCATGACTGGGTTTCAGTGTCCTTAAAGCGAGTCCCATGAATTCCAACCCCTCTGTCTCTCCTCAGTACAGAGTGAATGCTATGAAATTCGTGATGACAAAATCATTTTTTTGGTGAATGAATCTGATGTGCTGAATAGAATTTTTAGTATTTCATAGAGAATGATATCAATGAATTTGTACGATACATATAATGATAGCAATGAATTTATATCACATATAAATAAAATATTATATGTGTGTTTTTGTATATCATATATTTTATACATATAGTATAAATATATTTTTATATAGTATAAATACAAATACATATAATGTCCATTGCTTACAGTCTAAAAGAATAAGAAACTATTCTGAATAAAATCATGCTTTGGGCCAAAGTAAGTCTTACTAAATTTTCACAATTGCTTGTTTTGGAAGAATTATGAATATATGAATATACATCATTGAATATGAACTTGAGAGAAGTCATTTAGCCCAGAAAAGGTTATTAGGAAAGAATAAAGAAAAATAAAGAAAAACTTTAGGCATGAATTTATTAAACTATTTCCAAGGTCTTAATAAAATTATTGTTTCTGAGCTCTTAAAACATGATCAAGTTACTATAAAACCACTTTTAAACTTTAATTTTAATCTACAAGGTAATTTGAAAAGATGCTACTAATGAGAAAAGTTGTGATAGAGAAGTTTTTTTTTTTAATCCACAATTTAGGCACATTTAAAAAATAATCTCCATTGAAGATCCAGTTTCTTCTTTCTGATATTTAATAATGGTTACTGCCTATAAGGCCACATCTTAAGAAACGAGAAGAGTTTCCCAGCAAAGCAGCAGATCTTTAGAATTGATAGAGATATAGGCCAGGTGGGAATCCACCTGAAATTGATTCCCATCATCTACAAGAATTACTACACCTTTCAAAAAAATTATTCTTGCTCTCTAGGAATAGCATGATAAATTTAGCACCCAAAACTGTAGCTGTTTAATAGGTTTCTATATGACTTTCTTAGAGGAATTGAAAATCTTTCTTAAAAACTTAATTCTATTATGCCTGTATTGTGATTAAAGTAAATATTTTGGGTGATATTTTCCTTTCAAAAGTATTTCTTCAAGTTTTAAAAAATTTGTTTCTTATTTCAATAAGTTGCAAGGATAGAGGGATGAGTATTTTAAAATTAGACATTTTAAGGGAGAAGAAATGCTTACTGTGGAACTAATGAGCTTATTCATCCTCGATATTTTACCAAGAAAAAAATTAAACAACTATAACACATTATATTAGCATATGTGTGTGTAATTTAATTGTATTGGGTACTTGAAACCCATATTTGTACATGCAAATAGAGCTTTGGTCATGCAAATGTTTCTGACTTCACCATGAAAATATTTACTCCTGCATACAAACAAGTAAAATTTCCTACTCATAAGCTACACTGCCCCATACTTTCTTTTTTAGGTAATATTTTTTAAAACACTTTTTTATACCAGACTTCTAATTATGCCGAATGAAAAAAAAATTACAGCTTGACCAATATGCCTAAGAAAAATATACACAATCCTACAATTTTCAAAATAATAACATAACATAGCATGTTACAAAATGGGTTAAAGAAAGAAAATGAAATATCTATAATATTAAAAAATGCTATGATCACTTAGTGGAAGAAAGCATAACTGGCTAAACAAAAGATAGCAAAACCATAATTCTCATTACTCCATTTTCTACCAGTTTAGGAATCATGCCAAGTTCAACACATTCTGAAGTGTATCCTCCTTAAATTGACAGGCATGGGTGGTCTAATTACTCTGAAAGGTAATATAGTATAACATTGTTGAGCTCATTTAGATGATGTGAGTGGCTAGTGTTATCAAAGGAGATTTTCTCTTCTGCTTAGTCTCCAACAGTGAAATGATCCAAGATGGACACTGTCTTTTTTTTTTCTGTTGACTCAGTAACATCCTTTAATGATTTCATGTGGGTTGAGAAGAGTAATTTTTTAATGATGAAGACATTACATTTAAAAATTAACTGGCATATGCCAATTAGTGTTCTTGGGCTTTCACACCTTTAGTCTGACCTCTCCCTTTCCATCTGAACTCATTCCTCCACTGACTTTCCATTAGAGAGCAAGCAGACCTGACTGCATGTGGGACATGGTGTGACAGAAAAACTGAACTGGATGCCAGGCATCTGAATGCTGTTTCTATTCTGCTACTTATAAGCCAGCCATTTGAATACCTTGGACCTCCATTTCCTAAGGGGAAGACATTCTGTTCTTTACGTTAGCTAAATTGGGTCTTTCAGGATACGATTTTCAAGATTCTGTAAGACGGAAGGCTCACAAATTTGCTAGATGGTCATGTACTCGGAAGATATTGTTGTTCTTAATTTACTGCAACCAAGATAATTATCCTCATAAACATTTACTTTATAAGTGGTCAGGAAAACCTACATTGCAACCTGAAGATGATAGAATCATAGTCCCTTCCAGCTTATATAATACATTTCGGATGTAACAGCCTTCTTTGTACAAGTGCTTAGGAGTTTAGATTTTCTTCTCCTCCATCCTTTCTCTCCACATGTGTGCAGGAAGGGAGAACCTCCATAGCAGTGTTCTCTGATCTACGAGGTGTCTTCTGAATCTTACTGGTCTTTGCTAGGCAGAGACCCTGAACCCACAACTAGTGAAGCAGGACTGGCCCTATCTGCTATGTGGTTAGCATTCCAGTACCCATTACTGAAGTCCTTGGTCTCAACTATTTGCCATTAATGGTGATATTTTTAAATATTGTGCCTTTTTAAGCCTGACTCCCCTGGAGGTCTCGTCTTGTTCATGATTTCTGTGGTTTGTTCTGGGCACATGGAATCTTATATAGCCAATTACTATGCTACTTATTCTGTGAAGATCATGAAGAGTCCTAGTCATCTAGTCATCTCTCCTAACCAAACCTACACATGACACTTGAAATCTCTGTAAACTATACCTCAGAAAGCACCAACTGTTCCTCAAATGGCATTGAGTTCCCTCCTCACTGAGCTGGTGTTTCTTTTGCATCGTTTCCCTCTGTCCACCTGCCCATTTCCACACCAAAAGGAAGAGAGTGAGAATATGTCTAACTCTTCTCTCTTCTTTTCATTGGAGTGTTCCACATTTTCTTCCTACCTAGAATTCTTCTCTAGATAGACCTTTTCTGCACTTTTACAACACTGGCCATATACATTATGTCTTTGGATCTAATATAAGTCTGATGAAACAGCATGGGCATGGAGCATGATGAGGTATAACTATTACTTTGAGGATAATAATGCAAAATTATTTTATAAAAGAAAAAAGGAAGAAGAAACAGAAGGGGATGGAGGAACAGAGGGAAAACGGGGAGGAAAAAGAATATTTGATGTGTGAAGTCATGCCAACTTCCTACTACTACAAGGAACATTGTATATTAAAATGGAAGCTGCTATTTCTATTTAGCCATGAATGAATTTCCCCATGCAGTTTCAAGCAGTGAATAGGAACCTTTTGAAGGAATATATACTTAGCATGAATCCACATGTAAATGTGGAGACACTTGTTAATTGTTTTATCTTTCTTTTCTTCATATTCATTACTTCTGTCCTTCATGATAAAACTTTACTCCTTTAGAAAACAAGGACAGCAACAACAAAAAATGCCTCAGTGGAACTATACTGAGCATGTTGAGTAAACCAGTTATGAGAGATTGTATTTCCTATATGCTTTTGCAGAATTCTTCCTCTTGTAATAAAAATGTAATGTCTATTTTTCATGCCTTTGAATTTGGTGGCATTTGTGGCTGACTTGATGAGTAGAATGCAGTGGATGCAACATTCCATGGCTTCTAAGACTTCTGTCTGCTCTTTCTCTCTCTTTCTCATTTTATTTCCATTATTGTTTCTTTCTCAGAACATTTGTTTCTGAAACTCAGCTACCATTTTTTGAGAAAGCACAGAGAACATATGTAGTTTTTCTCACTGGTAGCCCCGGATGAACTCTCAACAGAGAGTGATCATCAACTGTCAAAATGTGAGTGAATAAACTTTCAGATTCTGAGAGGAGCAGAGAAAAGCTATTTTCCCTAAACAGTGTCCAAACTGAGATTCCCAAGTCAAACAGACATGGTTTAAGAAGTGCAAAATTTTTCCCATTCTGTTGGTTGCCGGTTCACTCTAATGATTGTTTCTTTTGCTGTGCAGAAACTCTTAAGTTTAATTAGATCCCATTTGTCTATTTTGGCTTTTGTTGCTATTGCTTTTGGTGTTTTAGTCATGAAGTCCTTGCCTGTGACTGTGTCCTGGATGATATTGCCTAGGTTTTGTTCTAGGATTTTTATGGTGTTAATTAGGTCAACCATTGTGGAAGACAGTGTGGCGATTTCACAATGATCTAGAAACAGAAATTCCATTTGATCCAGCAATCCCATTACTGGGTATATACCCAAAGGGTTACAAATCATTCTATTATAAAGACACATGCACATGTATGTTAATTGTGGCACTCCTTACAACAGCAAAGACCTGGAACCAACCCAAATGCCCATCAATGATAGACTGGACAAAGAAAATGAGGCACATATACACCATAGAATACTATGCAGCCATAAAAAACAATGAGTTCATGTCCTTTCGGTGAATCTGGACACCATCATTCTCAGCAAACTGACACAAGAACAGAAAACCAGACACCGCATGTTCTCACTCATAGGTGAGTGTTGAACAATGAGAACACATGGGCACAGCGAGGGGAACATCACACACTGGGGTCTATGGGGTTGGGGGCCTATGGGAGGGACAGTGGGGGATGGGGAGGTTGGGGAGGGGTAATACTGGGAGAAATACCTGATGTAGGTGATTGGGGATGGAGACAGCAAACCACCATGGCATGTGGGTACCTATGCAACAATCCTGCAAGATCTGCACATGTACCCCAGAACTTAAAGTACAATTAAAAAAAAAAAGGGACCCTTCTTAGGCTCAGCCATATTAAATTGAAGGGATGAGATGAGAATTGTGATCCAGTAAGCCACTCGAACCATAGCAACATGTCATGTATTAAATAAACATGCAGTAACTGATTTGAAGGACTTGAATAATGTGTTCATTTGGATAGAGGCTCAGTCAAGATACACCTCCATATTGCTCTATGCTTATCTTTGCTCTGTACCATGACTACTGAAAGGTTCATGGCTGTGTTTCCTAACCTACTTCACCAATTCTTAGTTGAACCTGCATATAGCATACTTACATACACTATTTTTTCTACTACTACTGTTTTTATACCACTACTCTTTCTACTAATGAAAAATCAGACTGTCTTCTTATACAAAGTGAAATAGTACCAAAGACCTAAGAAAGAAACTCTTGAAAACAACAACAGCAAACACATTTATAATTTACTGGACTTACTTCTTTAACATTTTCATTTATTTTTGGATTTTTATGTGCGTATATTTACAGATATCTTTTTTGTTATTTAGGCAAATAAAGTCTGTTGGCATTTTGTTGCACATTAAATAGAAAATATGACCCCCCATCCCCACTTCCGGACTTGCTCTGAGATTGTTCATCTGGAAGAAGTCAGCCTGGGGAGAAAGTCAGACTAGAGTAGAAGGTCAGAAAATAGGGTTATATGGTTACATAGTTGTACTTGTTCATTTTCAGTAGAATGTGAGTTGGTAAAATATAAATCTATTTTAGAATTTGCCTAATTTAAGAAAAACACAAAATGAAAAATTCATTTTTTCTTTTTTCTCCTGGGCAAGTAAACTTGAATAAGTAGTAAAATCAACTGGGTATTTAAGTTGGCTTCAGCAAGGAATACCAAGCTCTCAAATCACCTCAACATTTTGAGGGGTTGCTTACTCTTAATAGACCAATGTCCTCTATTTAATCCCATAAGGAGTTTTACTTTAGTATGGCAATTACCCTTTGGTTTTTATAGTTGTTTATTCTTCTTTGATAATGAAGCTGTTCACCAGTTACTTTGATTGTTAATATATCATTTTTTCAAAGATTGACAAGAACAAACAAAAATGTCTATGCATTTCTGTTTTTGCCCTAAGTAATTTCATCTGGTCTTATGGCTTTAATGAAATACTACCTAAAAGTTGATGACTCTCAAAATGTATATGTAAGTTTTAACTCATTCTTTGGGAAAAAAAATCAAAGTATCCAATTGCCTGCATGTTGGTTATTTACTAGAATGTCAAAATCAATCCGTTCAAAACAGAACATTACAGTAAAGGGACAAATACTACTTCTAATAATATATACAAATGTTGATGCCAATTATCAGGAACAAAATGATGTTCCTGTTTCTCTTTTATGAAACAATCTGACTGTTGGTCTGATATTTTACTTTTGTAATAATACAAAAAATGTGGCAATAATTATTATCTGAACAATTACACTCCAATCATAGATTGGAGATTCTTTTCTTCTGTTTCCTGTTTTCCTCTCATTATTTGAACCAGGATTGATTACGAATTACAAGGAGGAATATCCAGAACCTAAATTTATCTCCCATATGAACCGATTGCATTTCCCTGCCACAAAATATACTAGAATCATTTATCCCCAGATACACAAAATTGTGGATTACTCAAGTTAAAAAAAAAATTCTTATCTTTTGGCCTAATACCAGCTGAATCTGCAAACATGTTCCCTCCTATTTCATAATCCTGTTTCATTTTAAAGCCATATTTAAAAATTTAATATTAAAACCATTAGAATGAGAGAAGTCATCTTAAGAAAACTTGAAAAAGATTTAAGAAGTAAAAGGCAGACAAAGCATAACCAAGAACATACTTGGAAAAGAACAAAAATACAAAAAATAAGTGATGTCTGTTTTATTGAAATTATTTAGACTCTATTTGGAGGACAAAGACAATCACTTCAAGTCTTCAGCAGATGAAGTTTACCCTAGGCCCAACTAGGAACTCAGTTATTATTAGTAGTAGTCATCATAATACACATATTATTAAAATAATTAAAATAGGCTGGGCACTGTGGCTCACACCTATAATCCCAGCACTTTGAGAGGCCGAGGCGGGCAGATCACCTGAGGTCAGGAGTTTGAGACCAGCTTGGCCAACATGGCGAAACCCTGTCTCTACTAAAAGTACAAAAATTAGTCAGGCATGGTGGCACATGCCTGTAATTCCAGCTACTCAGGAGGCTGAGGCAGGAGAATTGCTTGACCTGGGAGGCAGAGGTTGCAGTGAGCTGAGATTGCACCACTGCACTCCAGCCTGGGCAAGAGTGAGACAAGAGTGAGACTCCATCTCAAAAAAAAAAAAAAAAGAATAAAATAGAATAATTAAAATAATATCATACCTGAAATAGTAATACACCAACAACCATTTAGTTGAGGGCATGAAATTTACCAGACACATATGGTAAATTATTAAAATTAGTCCATACAGCAACCTTAAGAAAAAGATATTATGGCTGTTTTACAGTGGAGAAAGTATATTTCCAAGAACCTAAGAGTGACTTCCACAATTATCAGGTTCGTTCAGCCCAGCAGATATTTACCAGATTCTCTCTCTCTCTCTCTCTTTTTTTTCCAGAGACAGAGTCTCACTCTATCATGCAGCTGGAGTGTGGTGGTGCAATCTTGGCTCACTGCAACCTCTGTCTCCCGGGTTCACGCCATTCTCCTGCCTCAGCCTCCTGAGTAGCTGGGACTACAGGCATGCACCACCACCCCAGCTTTGTACTTTTAGCAGAGGTGGGATTTCATCATGTTGGTCAGGTGGTCTCAAACTCCTGGCTTCGTGATTCGCCAGACTTGGCCTCTGAAAGTGCTGGGATTACAGGTGTGAGCCACCACAGGCGCCCGGCCAATTCGATTCTTATGATAGAGCACAACTATACGTGACATAATTTCTTTTCTCTAAACTCAGGGGGACAGAGAAAGAAAAGAAAAGAAAAAAAAGAAAAGGAAAGGAAAGAAAGAGAAAAGGAAGGAAAAGGAAGCAAAGGAAGACAAGACTCAAGTAATCAACCTGATAACTCTTTACAAAGTAGAGCATAGAAAAAGTGATCAACTTTTGGGCGAGATTGGTATGGAGATTTACTTTAGCTGACATTTGAACAATAATGACTGAGAATTTACCAACTGAATTGTGATTAATTTTTATGATCCCAACTGTGAGGTCTTGTGAGATTCATGAGAACCACTGAGTAAATTTAACATCTAGACAGTTGTTCATAGGTCATGATGATAATTCTCAGATGTCTTGAGAATTGGGTAGTGCTGGAAGGGTAGGGCCACTGGAGGCAGGAGGAGAGGTCTCAGTGATGGTCTTCTCACAGACCTCTACACGAGAGGCCTTTGCCCCAGTGACGTCTCTCAGACACAAATGCACTGGGGGCTCTGTTCTGGCTCCAAAGCTTTGCCTTTCCTGTTCTACTATGGAATTCTCCCCCAAAATCATGATGAGCTTACCAGCCTTGGAGTCATTTCCTTACTGCACTATAATTGCCAGTTAATGTAATTCCTTTATCTCCTTTTAAAGGATTTTAGTACTGAAGGTTTATTTTCTCTTCTTTTTCCAGCCAAGTTTTCTTTCCATTGCTTTCAGCTTTGTTGTCTCTAGAAAATTCTTAAAATTCTATGACAAAACAGTAGAGGAAATGAGAAAAGAATCTGAGAATATACCACCAGAAATCAGCCCAAAGTTAATACCTATGCCATTTCTCTTAATTGGATATCTGATGTTATAGCTTCATCCAGGGGCACATATGATGAAGTGAGTTGTGACTGATTGGAATGGAGTTAGGAACCTAGCTCTCCAAAAAGGAATGTGGAAAGGAGCTGTCTGTGGGAGTTGGAGTGCAATGGAGGCAACTGCATTTACCAGACACTCAGGGGCTCTCATAATGGTTCCTAAAGAGCATCCCTGTTCCTCTTTTGACTGCTCATGCATGTGTATGGCTAGTCATGGATGGCAAAGGGGAATGCAAGGAGAGGAGTAGCTGAGCAAGTGCAAAGAAGGAGTTATAGTCATGCAGTATGCTTTGCTACTAAATATAATAAAAAGATCCTAGATTTCACTATGATCTCATAGGACACAGTTAACCCATGATTATTGGGGTAACCTGTGAATTTTATTGAAAATCATTACATTATTTAACTAATGTTCCATGTTTAATCTTTTTCTTCTTGACTCTGAAGTAAATGTGGGGAACTCAAGGTCCTTATATATACAAACAAGTGGAAGAGGAGCCTATTTTCTTTAATGCAATAAAGGTCAATTTTAGGAGAGAGATCCAAGATGGCCGATCACTAGAGCTCAGGATTGCAGCTCCCAGTAAAAGCGCAGAGAGCCAGTGGACACCACACTTACTGATAAATTTTTGCTGCCCAAGGACCAGGACATTCCCAGCAGAGGAGCCCCACGGGTCGCCAGCGCAACCCTTTCGGCTGGCACGGCTTTTTTGCCGGTGCCTCGACTCGGCGGCTCTTGGTGCGGAGTAAACGGGACTGAGTCTCCTTTTGGATGATGTTTGTGGAGCTCTGTGAAGGCAGAGCAGTTCATCCAGCTTATTGAAAAAGGGACTGAAGAGGGAAGTCAGACCGGAGACCCCAGGGCAGAAAAGCACCACGAATTTCAACGCTGCTGTTTTAGCTAGCGTTGCGGGTCGCCACAGTGAAAATTACATAGATTCCGAAGGTGGGAATTAACAAGCTGGATGTCCACTCAGAGACCTAAATTGAAAGTTGGTGATTACAAAAACGACAGATGGATAAAACCATAAACATGTGAAGAAGTCACCATAAAAAAACTGAGAACACTCAAAATCAGAAAGTCTCTCCTTCTACAGAGG